>MU226773.1:1141794-1162967 GCA_018584345.1 Thuja plicata | reverse complement strand
AGGTAATTTATCAGTTGGTTTCATAAGAGATACATAGCAAATCAGTGTCCACATTATAATATACTGTGTAAACAGTTATCATAAAAGGTAAAACCTGCCTGAGTATATGTGGAGCTCGAAAATGAAGGACCTTATCCAGTCCTTAGCAATTAGGCTTTCCTTGTTGAGATACAAGAAAAAGTGCTAACATCACCAACCTGAAGTTCTCTTGGTTTGACCTTTTTTATTATATCCTCTTGACATTCTCTTTTGATAATCTCTGAGGTGGTCGAATACCACTTTCCAACACTCATCCAACAATTCCAGCTCTTGTAATCTCGAAACCCTATAGCCTTCATCTATGATCAATCTACGTAGAGAAATCGTTAGATGGGATTTCTACTTCTATGTGTAAGACTACTTCTTCTCCATATACCAGAGAAAAGGGTGTTTCCCCATTAGGTGTTATGATGCTTGTTATGTAGACCTATAGCACAGGATTGATCTACAGATGCCAATCCTTTCCAAACTTTTTCACGATGCAATGCAAGAACTTTAGCACATTCTTGTTTGAGGCCTCAAACTGTCCATTGCCTTGTGAATAGTAGATAGAAGAACAATGTTTCTTGATTTTGAAATTATCACAGAGTTCATCTATATTATTGTTCTTAAATTTCCCTCCATTATCAGTTATAATGGATGAAGGAATACCATATCAAAATATTATGTGGTTCAAAATGAATAGGGGCACTTGTTGTCCAGTTTCTTTGGTGAGTGATACTGCCTCAACCCACTTCGTGAAGTATTCAATGGCCGTTATGATTAACTTATGTTCATTTGAAGAGGATGGATATATCTGCCTAATTAGGTCAAATGCCCATTGCTAAAAGGGCCAATGTGTGATAAAAGGAATAAGCTCCCTAGCTGGAGCGTGTATAATATTTCCAAGCAACTGGAATTTCTTATATGTCTTGGAATATCTTATTTCTTCCTTCTCCATGTCTAGCCAATAGTAACCATCTCTTAGCGATTTTTGAGCTAGAGTTAGACCATTATAATGAGAACCACAAATACCATTGTGGACCTCAGCTAACGCGCCTTTAGACTCTTTCATTTCTAGAAACCTACAAAAATTACCATCTAGTCCCCCTCTATACAATTTGTTTTCTATGAGAACATATTGTGAGGCATTGTAGATTAGGTGTTGTTTTTCATTACGGGTTAGCCCATCAGAAATGACTTGATGGCCTAGGTAGGTGTAAATGTGTTGATATCAGGATGACTCCTATCCTTTGACATAACATATCATGTGGGAGTCGAGATATTTATATGCTAGGAAATGAAGCTCTTCCACCAAGAACTCATAGCGGAAGTATTCTTGTTGTTGTTGTGAGGAAGCTAGTGTAGTCATTGCATCGACAACTTTGTTTTGTGTCCTTGGGGTCTATTGGAACGTGATGAAGGTGAAGTATTTCTTGAAATCCTCAACCATTCTCTTTTAAGGTATTATTTTATCATCCTTTGTTTGATACGCTTCATTGATTTGGTTGATTACCAATTGGGAGTCACCATGAATATGTAACTCAGAAATGTTCCATTCACTAGCCAATTTGATTCCATCACCAAGGCTTCATATTTGGCTTTTTTTTGTACAAGGGAACACAATATTTTACACCTTTGGAATAAAGTAGCTCTGAGGAGTGATGAACAACACACTTACACCAGAACCCTATTGTATGAAAGAGTCGTCAAAGAACATCTTCCAGGATCGATGAGTGATATGCAAAATGGATCCATCTAGAAACTCAACATTGATGGGTTGATCATCCTGTAGTGGAGCTTCATTTAGTTGATCTATGATAGCTTTCCCTTTGATTGGCTTCTGTTCAACATATTCAATGTCAAACTTTCTGAGGAGAATGACCCATTTAGCTAACCTACCAGTTAAGGTGGCCTTTCTTGAGAGGTACTTCAATGGATCAATTTTTGCAACCAGACTTATAGAGTGTGCCAACATATAATGTCTCATCTTTTGAGATGTGAACACAAATGCCAAGAAATACTTCTCAATCATTGAATATTTCATCTCATATGAGACCAAGGTTCTACTAATATAGTAGATAGCTCGTTCCTTGGTGTTCTCATCTTCTTGTGCAAGGAGTGCCCCTAGTGACATTGTGATAGCTGAGATGTACAAAATTAACAGTTTGCCCTGTGTAGGAGGCATCAACACTGGTGGATTCCCCAAATACTCTTTGATCTGATTGAAGTTCTTGTTACATTCCTCATCCCATTGATAAGTCACTCCCTTGCGAATATTTTTTGTAAATGTTTGTGCCTTATTAGCTAGTTGTGAGATAAACCTCATAATAGATTGAATCCTTCCTTGAAGCATTATCATCTAATTAATGTTCTTGGAAGGTGGCCTTTCCATGATTTCTTGCACCTTTATTGGATCTACCTCGATTCCTTTTGCTAAGACAATGTATCCCAATAGTTTATCAGATGTTACGCCAAATGTGCATTTCTTTGGTTCAACCTGGGCCTGAACTTCTCCATCTTGTCTAAGATCTTGCCTAGATCTTGTAGATGTGTGGATTTTCATAGTCTTGACAAGAGTATCATCCATATATTCCTCCATGTTTTTATGCATAATATCATGGAAGATTGTTGTTACAACCCTCTGGTAGGTAGGACCAACATTTTTCAATCTGAATGGCATGGCATTCCAACAGAAGGTCCCCCAAGCACATGTGAATGCAGTCTTTTCTTGATCCTCAAGAGAAATTTTGATCTGATTATATCCTAAGAAGCTATCCATTAGGGAGTACATCTCGTATCCCGCTATCATATCAATGATCATGTCTATATTGGACAGAGGAAAGTCATCCTTCAAAAAATATTTTTTAAGGTATCTAAAGTCAGTGCACACTTGGATGGACTTGTCTGACTTTGACATAGGTACAATGTTCAAGATCCATTCTGCGTAATCAATGGCTCTGATGAACCCAGCTTTGAAAAATTTCTCCAACTTTTCTTTCACCAATAGGGCAACAGAGGATGCATCTTTATGAGTTTTTGCTTCACTCGTTTGACTCAAGGTGCAATTGAAAGATGGTGCATTATAATAACTTGATCCAATTATGGCATATCCATGTAAGTCCATGCAAAGTTGATTTACTTTTCCTTGAAGAATTCAGTCAATTCTTTTAGCTCCTCTACGGATAGGGATTGTGCCAAGTGGATTATATGTAAATGCTCTGATGTTCCAATGTTCACAGGTTGTGTTGGCTCAATCAGTACTGATGACTATTCCTGAAAGTGACTAGGAAGGATATCAAGTACCCTATTCTTCGACGCCTCAGAGAGGTTTTCACCGTTGGATGTGTCTTTTCTTGTTACTATTTTATGTTTAGAAACTGCCATAATGTGGTTTTTGCCTTCAGAACATTTTTTTCTTTTCATTTTTATTTTCTGACTGAGGTACTTGATATCTTCTTTAGTCATGTTCACACTTGGTTCACTAGTGGAAGAGGTGACTGATTCAAAAACATTGAGGTAACATGATAATGCATACTCATTGGGGAATGTGGGAATGTTCATGGGTTGTTCTTGTAAACTCCATTCAATGAGTTTAAGATGCATGAGTGGCAAGGTTTTGATGGGTTCAAGGGTGTTCATGCTATATTCATCACAGACTTGGACCGTTAAGTAGAGTCCTAGATTAGTATCTTGTATAGACGCGTTCAAATTGGTAAGATCCCTAATGACATCATCAAATCCCATGTCATGTATTTGAGGATCTAACTCATCTGACTAAGTCCTTGAGCCTTCACCCACCTTGAGTGGGGTCACATATTGTTGCACCGTATCAATCTCCTTATCTTGGGTTTCTTCAGATAGACTATCAAACTCATACTCGTGAGAGTATTTTTCATCTTGGGTAACCATATCTAAGATAGGAGTGAAGTCTACCCATTGACCCCAATTAGGGAGAGTCCTTCCCAAGAATTATGCAATGGTTATGTCCTCCTTTCCTTCATCAAGACTGTGTTGGGAGGTCAAAGCTTATGTTTGATCAGGAACCACTAGTTGTTCCTCTAAGATTTTCTCTTCAGTAGCATTGACCTAGGGATTATGTTCTTCTTCCATATTGAAAAGATACTAGATACATAGAGGAAAGAGATAAGGATATCTATCTTCCTCATCAGAGTCATCCCACTTGCTGGTGGGTGTGTCTCTATTTTTCTTTTCCTCGATTGATAAGAAGCCTAGGCTAGCTGTATCCCTAGAAATTTTATGTTTGAGAGAAATGGGTTCCAAGAGTCCGTTTTGATTACATCATGTAGGTCCTTTTAATGGATAACCCATGCATTGAACTAATTCATATCCCTTTCCATATTTCTCAGGGGATATATCGCAAAGCTTTACATCATTATCCTCAGGCTCTGTGTATAGCCATTCCAAGATGGCTTCTCTTCATTTTATCCTCCAGTGGCACAGTTGCCTGGATAAAACTACCATTATATATTACCTTTGCTGGTTTTGTTGATGGTTTCATCTCTTCTGAGGGTCTCCCATAGGATCTTGGTGATTTAGGAAGAGATGTCAATGACATAACAGGTTCCACTATGTAACCACCCATGCTAGTATCTCTGATTTTTAGCTTCTTCTCCATTTCTTTCATCAACTCCCTAGATGACTCTAAAGTTGAAGCTTCTCTATTGTGTGGAATGAGAGTGTTAGACAACTGTCTCAGCACATTGCAGGCATAACTAGCATCTGTAGGAATGGTGACCTCAACATCATTAAAAGGAAACTTGATGCACCCGTGATAAGTAGATGGGACAACTTGCATCTCATGGATCCAGGGTCTTCCCAAAAGGATGTTGTATGCTAGTGGAAGATCCAGTACCTGAAATATGACCTCTCATTCTATAGGTTCCACTCAGATAGGTAGACTCATGAGACCTTTGGAAGATCTCTCTTGTTCATCATATGTCTTTATTGTTATTTTCTTTTTAGGATCAATGGCATATTCTGAGAAACCCAGTTGTTCTATCAACTTGTAAGTACTAATATTCAACCCTATACCTCCATCTATCAAGACTCGTTTGACACGATGCTTGTGGATCATGACTTCGATGTGCAGAGGGAGATTGTGAGGGTGATTCAAATAATTTTCATCTTCTTCCAAAAATGATAGGTAGTGAGGTGAGGTCCAGTGACCCGCCATAGATTGAAACCGATCCAAGTCCAAGTCCTTAGGGACATTGGTAGTTGACAAGGATTTATCCAAAATCTCTCTACGAGATAGAGATATCTGGAGCAATTAAAAGATTGAGATCTGAGCGTTCATTCTTTGTAATTTCTTGATAATGATGTAGTCAACAGCATGAGGTGAAGTAAGTTGTTTGGAGTTTGACACCTCTGACGTAGTCATAGCTGGTTGTTTTCTGGCTGATGTAGAAGGACTAGATGTCATTGTTTGGTTACTAGACGTAGAGGGGTTGGAAGGTCCAACTCCTCTTAAGGTGACCTTTTCCTGTGCGTGGGTCACAACATTAGCTTCTCTAGATTCTTTCTCATTTTTCTTGAGAATGATGGCATTGCAATACTCAGGAGAGACTGGCTCAAGCATGCCAATGACATTATCATCATTGGTGCCATATGTGTGATTGATTTTGGCATCTTTCTTGGAGCTTTTTTCTTTCTCATACTTAGGAAAGGGGTTTTTGAATGCTTTGTGGTCAGCATTCATGGCATGGTTGCCAACCGTAATTGTTTCATTGTCGATGAGATCTTGGATCTCATGTTTGTGTCTCATGCAGTTTTCAGTCTTGTTTCCCTTGTTCCTGTGAAATTCAAAGTAAGCATTATCACTCCACCATGCTAGTTTCACTTTTGATTCATATAGTCTGGAGTTATCTGGCAATGTGATCAGTTTATTTTCCAGAAGATTCTTAAGCATTGATTCGTAGGATTCATCCAGAGGGGAGAATTTTTGCTTACATTTGGCCCAAGATTTCTCCTTCATGAGATTATTGGTTCCTTTGGAAGGAGCTTTAGAGTTATTTTCAGCAGCTTTTAGGATCTTTGTGCCAATCGTCAAGATGAAGAATGCTGGTTTAAATTGAGGAACAACGTACTCCACTTGGGGCAAAAATGTTAGTTTTCTTACCTCAATTTAGATTTGATTAAAGAGGATTATATGCGCCAAAAATGTGTGTGAAATGTGGACCTCTAAACAACACAAACACTTTAATAGGTCATTGCATGATTAATTTAGGAAAGCATTAAACTGTGAAAATAATAAATTAATCTAAGTCGGCTTATTTCCTTCTAGTAGGGAAGAGTATGAGTTTTCTCTTAGATCATTGTAAACCCAATGAATTGACACTGTCTAAATGAAGGATTTGCAAAGGATG
This sequence comes from Thuja plicata, assembly GCA_018584345.1. NCBI lineage: Eukaryota > Viridiplantae > Streptophyta > Pinopsida > Cupressales > Cupressaceae > Thuja > Thuja plicata. The sequence goes on along the minus strand of MU226773.1, from coordinate 1,156,560 downwards.
ATTATTCTATGATGCAAGTGTGAGAAGATTCATCCAATGATTAGCTTAATTAATTTTTAAAACGCAAATGAAGTGTTCCTAGATTATCCATTGAAATGCTTGAAACATGTAAATATGCAAAAATGCTAAATACTTAATAAAAGATGAAAGACAAAAATAACATAATAACTCTACTAAAATTCTTGGATTCTTTGTGAGGAAATGAAACCTTCTTTTATAGGAAATCTCTCTCAAACCGACGACCAAGATTAAACTTCAAAGAACGGAAAAGATTGACTCAAAGAAGCACAATCCATGTGCAAGGAAGGTCATTGGTTGAGAAAGCCAGTTAATTGAACTGACTGATCAGTCATTCGGAAAACTTGCAAAATTGGAAGAGGAGTTAACTGAGTCAGCTTTCAGTTAACTAAATTGTTTCCAAAATGAGAAGCAGAAGCGACTTAGTTAATAGAACAAGAAATATTTATTTCTAATTTGATGTTTAGTCAACTGAAATGATGACATAAAATGCATTTTTTGAATATTTAAATTATTTTAATGCACTTTTACTCAATTTATTAATTTTAATTCCTTTTTATATTTAATTGACAATTATCTATTTATTTAATCAACATACTAGGATATTAATTAAATAAATGATATAAGATTTAATTGCCAATATTTTAGCATTCAAGAATTAAATAATTAAATTAATCGAGATGATTGAATAGGACCTAGGGCTTAGGTAAGATCAGACTAAAGATGTTGAAATTGTCTTTAGGTTAGGACTCAAGGTGATCAAGATTAGGATTTTCTTGATGAAAGATTGAGATTAGGGGCCTAGGGTTTAGTTGACCATTTGTAGGTAAATACACCACCAAGTACTTTCATTAGATTGATGATTGAGGTATTGAAGAAATTCTTGGATAATATTGTGATTGTTTATCTTGATGACATTATCATTTTTAGTAAGAGTAAGGAAGACCATTTTTTGCATCTGAGACAAGTATTGTAGAGATTTAAAGAAGATAAATTGTTGATAAATATCAATAAGTGTTCTTTTATGAGGGAAGTGGTAAGGGAGCACCTAGAGCATATGGGTCACCATGAGGCCCTAATGGAGATCCAAGAGGAGATGAATACAAATGAGACCTAAAAGGTCCTAAATCCATGTAATATGGCCAATAGAGCCACAAAATGAGATGGGATGCACTAAAAGTGCAAAAAGATGTAATATTGCCATATATGCAAAATAGCCTAAAGGGCTAATGTAAGGGTTTAAGGGGTAGAAGTCGAATTTTGTTATGTATTTTGTGTTTTTTAGGTCATTAAAAGACCATTCTTATGTAGTGGGGGTCATTTGACATATTCTTGTCGATTTAACAACTTATTTGTCAACTTGACAACATTTGAATACCTTTGTAATTGTTAAAAATATGAGACAGTCAATTTCTAACTGATTCTAGTCAGTTTTTGGGTAGTTTCCAGGGTAGTTGGTCAGTTCTAATGGTTGGTACAATCATAAATACACTATAAACAATCCCAAAAGAGAGAGGAAGTTGATGTAATAGTTTTGTAGATTAATAAAGTCTGATTTCTCTACAAATTCTTTATTCTGACAATGGTAACAGTCCTTTTGTTCAGTAGTTTTGTTGGTTGAACTATTATCTCCTTGATGGAGGGTTGATTTAGGATGTTATGAAATTGAGTCAGCATCATTCTGGTTTTTGTAGCATGTATTTTGGTTGGGTTTTGACAGAGATTTAATAGTTTTAAGTGAGACTGCTCCAAACCCTCAAATAGGGTAACCTGAGAGGACATAAATGTGATCCCTTAGTGATTTCACATCAAATAAGCCTCTCATGTTGGAAAATTATGAGGTGGATATGTATTATAACTATCCTTGAAGTTGCAGAGGCCCATGCAAGTATTTGGTATGTGTTTGGGCCAAGGAAGTGACTGCAATTCTGTATCAGATAGTGACAACGCAGTTTGGGAAGAGTTTCCTTTATGAGTGTGTCAATGGAGTTATGTGAAGGAGGCAAGGGTTTATAAAGTTAGTGTGGTGTTTCCCCAAGGTTTTGAAGAGGTTAGGGGAAAAGTAACATTTTTATAGGGTGTTTATAGTGACTGTTCTTAATGAAGTGCTGACTGTGACAGTAGCACAATGAATAGATGCTTATTTTGGTTGATGAAATGGTATTGTGTTTAATGGTTCATAGGGTTGGTTTGTAATGGATAGAGTGTTGGAAGGGTGTTAAGGTGTATCAATTAATTTAGGGGTGAGGGGACACATAGATAGGTCACTCAAGGTAACTAACCTTTTGAAGTTTGATTATTTATTGTCATAGTAGACAGTTAACAAAGAGTTTGTTTGGGTGGTGAGCTGTTGAGGGAGTTAAGAGTTTTTTTATTCAATACAAAGTGCAAGAGGTCCTACATGTGGATGGATATTGGGGAAGTCCAAGTGTAAGGTTTTAATCTAATCAAGTATCTTGATTTGGTCATGTTGAAGGTAGGTTTAAGAGTGAGTGGGGATAGCCTCTAGTGTAGGAGAAAGGATCAGAGCTCCTGATAAGGTTCATGGTTGGAATAGAGTCCATGATTGAAAGGGTGGAGTCAAAAATAAGAGTTGAGATCATTGAGAGAACCTTTCATAATGAAATGTGTTGATGAATTTGAAAGGATAGAGGATCAAGTTGTTTACTAGGACCAATATTACCCTACTAAGGAGCTATAGGTGATGCCTCTGCATCAATTGGTGTCAAAGCGAAAAGATCTAGTGATTAAGTTTAAGATGACATTTACAAGATCAGATAGGGAGTTGGTCAAATTGTGGAAAGAATTCATGAATGATGACAAGATTAAAAAAAGAGAAGAACAAGCAAGGAAGCAAGAAGAAGAGAAGATAAATAGTTTAAGTAAAGCATTGGATGAAAATGCAGCCAGGATTGAGGCAACCATAAGAATGTTAGAAAAAATACTACAGGAAGAAAGGAGAGAGTGAGAAGAAGGAAGAAGATTCGTTGAAAGTGCAACAAAAGGAGGATGAAGAACCCAATGTTGAAGAGGTTCTGGATGTTGAAGAAGATAGAGATGTTGGTGAGGACATGGATACAATTCCTATAGGGATTGAATGTGGTGGTTCAGTGGTAGTTATTAGGACAATGTTATGTCCTTTGAGTGAGGAGGAGGGTACCATGCAAGGTAATACTATGATAGTGAGTTATGAGGTTCAAGATGAATGATGAAGTGGTTGAATGCTAAGGAGAATGGCATAAAGATGCTTTGATAGCAATAGTGGTCTCAAAAGAGGAGACTAAAGATGAGTTTGTTATAGTGGTGGTCCATGAGGAGGCCTTAGAATGGATGCATTCTCCAAGCATGGATACAGAGTTGGAAGGTGTGAAGGAGTATCATTGGAAGGCACTTTGGGTGAATTTACAGGCATATGCAACGTCAGAGGTTCAACAAATGGTGACGGAGTTGCTAATGGACAACAAAGAGTAGGAGGGCTTCATGTTGCCTAGAGAAGGCAAACCAAAAGTAAAGATAAAGAAGGTCTAAGTAATAGAAGGACAAGAAAGGATAAGAGGGAATGATGAATCCATGTTTAAGTCAAAGGTAAAGATGAAGGCCTATATGTTTTTCCTAATGATTTTTTTTGCAAGTGTCATTTCCTAGAGAACTTGGAAAGTTTTCAAAATTGGGGAGTATGGTGCAGGAGCACCTAGAGCATAGGGGTCACCATGAGCCCCTAATGGATATCCAAGATGAGATGAAGACAAATGATACCTAAAGGTCCTAAATCCATGTAATTTGGCCAATAGAGCCACAAAATGTTACGGGATGCACTAAAAAGCAAAAAGATGTAATATGGCCATATAGGCAAAAAAAAGCCTAAAGGGCTAATGTAAGGCTGTAAGGGGTAGAAGTAGAGTTTTTTTAAGTGTTTTATGTTTTTTAGGTCATTAAAAGACCATTCTTATGTAGTGGGGGTCTTTTGACATATGGTTGTTGAGTTGACAGCTTAGTTGTCAACTTGTCAACTTGGCAACATTTGAATACCTTTGTAATTGCTAAAAATATGGGACAGTTAGTTTCTAACTTATGCTAGTCGGTTTGTGGGTAGTTTCCAAGGTAGTTGGTTGGTTCCCATGGTTGGGACAATCATAAATACACTGTAAACAATCCAAAAAGGGAGAGGAATTTGATATAATAGTTTTGTAGATCAATAAAGTTTGATTTCTCTGCAAATTCTTTATTCTAGTCGTGGTAATAGTCCTCTTGTTTAGTACTTTTGATGGTTGAACTATTATCTCCTTGATGGAGGGTTTATTTAGGATGTTAGGAAATTTATTTAGAATCATTTTGGTTTTTGTAGCACATTTTTTGGTTGGGTTTTGACAGATATTAAATAGTTTGAAGTGAGATTGCTCCAAACCCTCAAATAGGGTAACCTGAGAGGATAGAAATGTGATCCCTTAGTGATTTCACATCCAATAAGCCTCTCATCTTGGATAGTGATGAGGTGGATATGTATTATAACTTTCCATGAAGATGTAGGGGCCCATGCAAGGAGTTGGCATGTGTTTGGTCCAAGGAAGTGACTACAATTCGGTCTCAGATAATGACAGGGCAGTTTGGGAACAGTTTCCTTCATGAGTGTGTCAATGGAGTTTTCTGAAGGAGGAAGAGGTTTATAAAGTTAGTTTGGTATGTCTCCAAGGTATTGAAGAGGTTATGGGGCAAGGGACCCTTTTTATAGGGTGTTTATAGTGATTGTTCTTAGGGAAGTGTTGACTGTCACAGTAGGACAATGAATTGATAAGTTTATTTTGGTTGATGAAATGGTATTATTTTTAATGATTCAAAGGGTTGGGTTGTATTTGATAGAGTCTTGAAAGGGTGTTGAGGTGTCTCAATGCTTTTAGGGGTGAGGGGACACATGGATAGGGTACTCAAGGTAACTAACCTTTTGAACTTTGATTATTGACTGTCATAGTAGATAGTGAACAAAGAGTTTGTTTGGGTGGTGAGTTGTTGAGGGAGTTAAGAGTTTTGTGACTCACTAAAAAGTAAAAGAGGTCCTACATGTGGATGGGTATTGGGTAATTCCAATTGTAAGGTGTTGATCCAATCAAGTATATTGATGTTGTCAAGTTGAAGGTAGGTTGAAGAGTGAGTTGGGACAGTCACTAGTGTAGGAGAAAGGATCAGAGCTCCTGATAAAGTCCATGGTTGGAATAGAGTCCATTATTGAAAGAGTGGAGAAAAATTGAGATCATTGAGAGAACCTTTGACAAGGAAAGGTGTTGATGAATTTTAAAGTATAGATGATCAAGTTGCTTACTAGGACCAATATTACCCTAGTAAGGAGCCAGAGATGATGCCTCTGCATCAGGAAGAGTTAGTATATTGGGGTTTTATGATATCTGCAGAAGGTTTGAAGATGGATCCTAAGAAAGTGAAAGAAATTATTGAGTGGTCTACACTTGAGAGTGTTGGAGAAGTTAGATCATTTCATGGGTTGGCTAGTTTCTACCGAAAGTTCATGAGGAATTTCATTTTAGTTTATAATCTTATGAATGTGACAACGAGAGGAGATAGAAAAGAGTTCGAGTAGACACAAGGAGAAGATAAGAGTTTTGAGTTGTTGAAACAAAAGGTAACTGAACAACCTGTGTTATCTTTACAAGATTTCAATAAAGTATTTCAAGTGGACTATGATGCAAGTGAAATACAATTGGAGTAGTGTTAACTCAAGAAGGTAGACCTATTTCTTATTTCAGTGAAAAGTTGAATGATGCTAAGAGAATATATCTAGTTTATGATCAGGAATTCTATGTCATAGGTCAAGATTTGAAGAAATGGAGACATTATTTATTTCCTAAAGGATTTTTTTTGTACACTGATCATAAAGAATTGTAATATTTTAATAGTCAAGGCAAGTTGAATCAGAGACATATGAGATGGGTTAAATTTTTGCAGAGTTATACATTTGTTTTGAAACATAGGATTGGTAAATCAAATAAAGTTGTTGTTTCTTTTAGTAGAATAACTTTGCTGGCAGAGATGAGAGTTGAAGTGTTGGGATTTGATGAGTTTAGGACTTTTTATGAAGATGACCCTAATTTTTTAGAACCTTGGAAAACTTTCAAAGAACCTATTGTTGCAGACCAAAGCAATTGGTTGGAATATTTCATTCAAGAGGGTGTATTATTCAAAGGAATTCAATTGTGTATAGCAAGGATTTCTATGAGGGATAATCTAATTGAGGGAAATAATTGTGGAGGATTAGATGGACACTTTGGTATTGACAAGATAGTGGCTTTGGTGAGTGAAAATTGCTTTTGGCCTCATATTCATAAGGATGTAAGGAAGTTTGTTCAAGAATGTAGAATTTGTCAAGCTACAAAAGGAAGTAGTCAGAATACTAGATTGTATACACCATTTATAGTGCCAACCAGACCTTGGGAGGATATTAGCATGGATTTTGTACTTGGGTTACCGAAGAAACAAAGAGGTAATGATTCTATATTTATGGTGGTAGATAGATTTTCTAAGATGTCACATTTTATTCCTTCTAAGAAGACAATAGATTCCATACATGTAGCTGACTTATTTTTCAAGGAGATTCTGAGATTGCATGGATTTCCTAAGAGTATAGTTTCAGACAGAGATAGTAATTTCATTGGTTATTTTTGGAGGACACTTTGTCAGAAGATAAAAATTGATTTGAAGTTTAGTACTACATTTCACCCATAGACAGATGGATAAAAAGAGGTAGTGAATAGGAGTTTGGGAAACCTATTGAGGTGTTTGGTTGGAGAAAATCCTATAAATTGGGATTTAATCTTAGCACAAGAAAAGTTTGCATATAATAATTCAGTGAATAGGAGTATAGGGAACAAACCTTTTGAGATAGTTACTCGTTTTAATCCTATGGGGGTATTAAAATTAAAGGATATTAGTCATGGGATCAAGAGGAGTGTTGAAGTAGAAGAAGTTTCAAAACACATGAATGGATTACACATTAGGATAAACAAGTATTTGGAGAAGATGAATCAGTCATATAAGGAGAGAGAGGATATGAGAAGGATACATAAGGACTTTGAAGTTGGGGATGAAGTAATGGTATATTTGAACAAGGGGAGATTTACTATTGGAACATATAATAAGATGAATATGAGGAAGTTTTGACCGTGTAAGATCTTGAGGAAAATTGATTCAGGAAATGCATATGAAGTGGAGTTACTAGAGGACATGGAAATTTCACCTATATTCAATGTTGCAGACTTGTATGAGTATCATAAGTTAGATTTTTGTGAGGTTAATGGATCATAAGTTGAACAATAGTATCGTAAGAAGTTGATGGATGAGATAGAAGAGACTTTAGATAACAGAATTGACAAAAGTACAAGAGGTAAGCAATATAAAGAGTATCTTGTTAGATGGAAGGACATGCCAATGGAATATTCTTCATGGATTGTCAGATGAGGTTTACCATCTTGGTTTTCTTTATCCCTATTAAAGTGAGAGGCCCACTTTTAAAATAACCTCGGGTGTCTGATGTAGGAGAATCTTGGGATCTTGGCAATCTTGCATCAACGAAAAATATTTGTTTTTTTTCCTATTTGATCAGTCTTTGAGTTTCTTTCGACATTCATTTAATTCAGATCATTTGCAGTTACGATCCTTACGGTGTGTTCATGGAATCATGTGGAACCTTTTTGTAGGTTCATGCTTCATTTGGTTACTTTGGTCATTTGGTTAGATTGTATTTTTCTTCATTTTTCCCACCAATTTGTGTTTTTCAATATCGAGAAGGAATTTCCTGATCGACGAAGCTTAATGGCTCATTTTTTGATGATATTATGTTTGTGGCTGACCTACTTGAGGGATTATGATTCTTATTTATTTCATTGGAAGTAGATCTTGATTTGGGTCCTGACCTATATCTTATATTACATTTTCTTTCTCATTGGGAAATGTGATCTTTCTAGGCCGACCTGATGCTTGTGAAGGCTTTATAAGCTTATGAATTTGTTCCTAAAGGGACAACTCTCATAATATTATCTTGATGTAGTTGAATGCTAAGTATTTTGTAATTATTTTCTGATTGTAACGAGACCTGTATGCCTTACATGTATGACAACATGTTGTAAATCTATTGTATATGATTTTTCTAATAATAAAGAACATTGATCTTGCATATCTCTATGTTGTTACTTTTTTTTTCCATTGTGTGACTTGTGCTCCAAGGATTGGATAGATCTCTTTGAGTTCCCTCTATATTTTATTGCAACATTCATGTTTACCAATACTATAATTATCAGTTTGAATTAATCAAGCTACTAGTACAGTTAAAATTTTAAAATTCCTTGGGTTAATTGATACACTCCCCATCTCAGTTATTTGAGGTTGTTCAACATAGGCTTCTTCATGCTACTAGCATGTGTGTACAAGTTCCCTTCTTATCTGAGAAGATGACTTGCATTCCCTTACTCAACTTATCGTCTTTGATTTTTTCACCATAAGTAACAACTCTTGTAGTGTTAATCTCCTTTAAATTATGAATCTTCTCGGGTATAGATTTGATGCTTTCAATGTTGTTTTGGGTAATAGTCAACATAATTTTAACAAAAATAAACATAAATAGCATGTATAACACAAAACAATGATTTATATGGGGAAAACCCTTTTGGGAACACATGTTATCATCAAATTTGATGTATTAAAGCAGTTATTCTCTAAGATCGATCTTTCAAGACACTTAGAAAATTGGTTATATTTTTAAATGAATTTGACCTACAGTTCATCTCTCAAAAATAAATTAAAGGCCAAGCATTAACTGACCATTTAGTTGATGCTCCTTCACCTTGTTTTGCCTAATCAAGACGTGTTTCCTGATGACATTTCCCTTCCTTTATGTGTGAATAACACTTGGGACTTTTTATTTAATGGATCTAGATGTCGAACTAGCTTCAATGCTAGTGTTATATTGGCACCTCCTTTAGGGAAGGAAATTCATCTATCCTATTGTCTCAATTTCTTATGCACCAATAATATTTTTGAGTATGAAGCCCTTATCGATGGTTTTAAAATGACTTTATTTATTAATTTTCAAAATCTGTGTATATTTGGTTATTCACAACTTATCTTAAGAAAAGTTATGGGAACATATCAAGATAATAAGATAAAATCTCTTAATACCATGAGTTATTCTTATCATTATTAAGTAAATTGTATTCTTACACTATAGATCCTATACCACGAAAATATAATCAACATGCAGATGCAATGACAAGTGTTGCTTCCCTTGTGTCCCTCGAGGACCTTCCATGGACTATCAATTTATTATCCAAAATCTTCTCTTTCCTATTGTTTCTAATGGATATAGCGTAGTTTCTTTTTGTTACAACCTAGATAAATGGTACTCTCTTTTTCTTTTGTGTGTGTGATGGCACTTTTCCTGTTCCCACAAGTAAAAACTCTAGAACTTGAATTCACTATCTTTCTGCATGATACATTATTCTCTCTAGTGTCCTTTATATGAGAGGTTATAATGGCATTCTCCTTCATTGTCTCGTTAAATTAGAGATCCCCATTACCCTTAAGGAAGCATATGCAAGTGCTTGGGGGGGCATTTGAGTGTTAAATCTTTGGTTTAAAATTTTCTTCGGGTGGGATATTAATGGAAAAATATCAAAAAAAATTATTTTTCCATTGTCAAAAAGTGTCATGAATGTCAACAACATAATAATTTAATTCATGCTCTTTCCCATGATATTAGAGCTAAAGTTGTTAGTATTCAGAAGCATCGAGAAGGGGGTGAATCAGTGTAACCAAGTACTTAATATTTTTTTCCACTGGTCTAACAAAGTTAATAAACAACTTCCAAATAATAAAACACACAACTGATGATATCAAATAGAAGTAGATAACATCAACCATCCACATAAGAAACACACATTACACAAATCTTTCACTTGGAAACCCTTGTAAGAGAGAAAACCATGGTGGGGATGACACCCATAAGCCCACTACTGTAGTAAATGAGTTATCCCAGTTAGGAGCTACAAATACCCTTTATGAGGGTTCACCATGTTAAGAGTGACTAGTACACTGTTAGGAGTACAATCATAGAAGTTATGATCTACCTTGCTAGAGGATTTTAAAACCTCAATTAAGAAGTTACCCTGTTAAAGGATTTACAATAAGAACTTGTCAGGGTTCACCCCGTTAAGGGGTTTTGCTTGTTGCAACTGCTAGGGAACAAAAAGATGAATGATCTGGAAGTAGCACTACTTTCCTATCAGAACCAATCTATTATCTTCTTTCTAATATTTTACTAATCTCTACTCCTTCAAACTCTGATCATTCCTCTTGAAAATACGATTGCAACCCTAAATCAAAATGATTTAGATCATCTTAAATAGTGTTTTCTTTAGGTCACTTAAACCTAAAAACTTTCCATCATAGTCGACACAAAGTATTGACAAACCACATCAAGATCAGCATAAAAAACACCTAATATGTCAGAATCAAACATAATACCCATGTTTATGATCAATATTTGACCTTATATCCACCACCTTAACCAATTTAATATGAAACTTTGATTGGTGAACCAATAAGTATACGTTCTCCTTCACCAAAAACACAATTCACTCAAATCATTGAATTAAGTGTCGCGATCGGAATCATGGATTCTAATGACCCTATAAAAACCTACTTTAAGACCACAATGCCTGAACTATACTGCAACTCGACCGCTACCAACTTCTCTGACTAAAAATTGTTCTTCTTATACACCGACTAATGCACTTAACTATTTCTTACATTATTGATCATGTAAAAATTTTACCAGTCGCTCCAATCATGATAACTGACAATTTTGTCATCAATCAAAACCAATTATTCATCCCTTATGAGTTCTCCTCATAAGAACTCTCATAAGAACTCAATAACTAGCATCATCATCACACACACAACATATACATCAAAATCACCAATAAAAAAAATGTGGTGTATAATCATATACATCTAATTACCCTTGGGATGATGGTTAGCTTATCCCTCAAGTCTTGGTTGATGTGGCAATTGTTGAACAAAGAAGCATCTATGGGATTTCATGGTTCGTGAGTTACTCCTAGATGATCTCTTCATATCCATCCCATGGAGAATCCTCTAAGTATTGATGCCTCTGCGAGCTCAAGCACGTGACCCACAAAGTCATGCAATCCCTGTGTATTGACTGCAATAAAGTAGATAAATCAACATTAGTAACATCATCATGTATATAAAAAATCAAGCATCTAAACATCAAATATATCAAAGAAACTCATCATCACATAGATCTCCCTCTTTCCAATCAAGATCGACTGTAGATGGAGTATAAGATATTGTAGAGTGCATTGAAGTTGAGGCATATCTTAGCTACTCTCTCCATGCTCATGTAGACTAGGTATCTCATCATATGGTGTTTGTGGTGATGACATATATGCCTAGGAGGAAGACCTCCATAGGGGTGTACCAACATCATCAACATCCTCAACTCCTCTCCCTCTATCCTCTATAAGTGGTGGATCAAGATCCTATGCTTGCTAGTCATCATGATCTAGGACACAGTCATTTGTTTGGTATTGGTCCTCGTATGCATCATGCTCCTCATGGGTCTCATCATCTCCCTCTACATCCTCCTCAAATATTGGTCTAAGCTATGACCTCAAATCTCCTATAGGATGATCCTTAGGAAAGATGGGTGGAATACCCATTATGCTCCAATACCTGCTATAAGATCTCCAAATGCCAGCATCATCAAAATTACAAACTGCTACATCTTGGCCCTCCTCTTTCTATAAATTATTAAGTGCAACATCTACTATTGTTGGCCTAGGCTGAGCTCCTTGTCTTGTAGTGCTTTGAGGCTATCACAACAAAACCAAAACTATAGTGGGAATACCCTATACCTATCCAAACTACCACACATCACTCGATCATAATATTAGGGGACAATGATGTAGCTACAGAAACCCTCCAGTGGTATTCCTACTACATCCTTGTATGTATCACCTCTATTGGCCATCAAATCATATTCCTATAAGGTCTCCATGTAATGTTAGGAGACCCTAGGTGATCAAATACAACTCTCCAATATAGTAAATATCCTCTCTGGAATACTATCCAACGTGGATATGCATGTGCTCATGGCTCATCATATGTGATATCAACATGATATCCAACTATATTGGTATATTCTATGTGATCAAATATCCATAATTGGAGGATAAAGAAGTCATCAAGATCTTCCCCTCAGTGCATATATCTACGAAGGTCATAATAGAGATGTTATATCATTCTTTGTCCCCATTCATAGATTTCACATCTCTCTTCATACCTCAAATAGTATGAATGAGGCATCATGGAAGGTGAGTGCCTAATCTATCTAGTACAATGACTAGACCTATAGTAGTGATGAGTATCTTGTAGACAAGAGGAATATATCTCGTAGCATGTGGAAACCATGTAAAAATATACAACCTCTCATGTCTCTAGGTGTGGTCCAATCTATGTAATATGTCTATTCCTTTACTATAGTGGCAAGGGAATGTGACCCCATAATTCTCCTAATCTGTCCTGATACTGGAAGTTGAAAAATGTGATACACATCCTCTAATGTGACCGTCATCACTCTTGTCTCCCATCACTCCATAAATACCATGAACATAACATCATTTTATTGCATAAAATGAATTTTATACTGATGACATGTAACTGATTAAATGTTTGATAATGGTAAGTTGAAGATAATGCAAGGCATTAAATCAGTTAATGGTTTGTATCGTCATTGATGTCAACTTGATATCATTTGTACGGAGATGTATAAAATGCCAAAGACTTCAGAGAATCAATGGAACAAAGGTTATGCTTTCAGTAATGCATAAAAGTCAAGTATTCACTAAGTGATAGATAACACCGACAAAGTGCACACCATTGGTAAAGGCAGAGAAGAAAAGTCACAATGATACCCGACGAGCAGAAGACAGTGTTTCCCGATGAAGAAAATCCAATGATGCCCAACGGACAGAGATCCCAAAGCTAACTAAAGTCACACCGATGGAACTGGCATTTGTAACCGATGACTAACTAAAAAGTTGACCGAGGGAACAGAGAGTTCAGAAAATGACAAAATATCTAGCTGGCAAGAGCTAAAGATAGACTTAACTAGTTGTTTTCTTTGTTTTATTTGACCAGAGTTAAGTGATTGGTTTAAAGAATATTTGTATAGTTAGCATAAAGATAACTATGAGATAAATCAGGAGTTATGCTTTAAATCAAATTGGCTGGATTGTTTTTCACGCCAAGAATCAAGAAACAATGAATATCATGTCTATATAAGAGACAAGTTTAATTCATTTTTGTATCACATGAAAAGGGATTAAGAAGAGTGAAAAGAAAGAGGATGCTAAGAAGAAAATGATGAAGAACAACTTCATATAGTACTGATCAATCAAGCTGAAGGAGAGCTAAGGAATTCTGCGGACACCGACGAACAGTGAACACAGCATCACAGAGCAGAAAGTATGGAGCACAAAATAATTGAATTAATACATTGATTAGAGAGGTAATGTACTTAAATAGATCTGAAAATCTGCAATTCAAGTTGCATTAGAAACAGGTCATTTTGTTTTAGTTTAACCATTGAAGCATCAAGTCTCTTAACATAGCAGGACTTAACAGTCTTCTATATATTGAGGTACATCCCAAGGAGTGCCAAAAAGGTTTATTCATGAAAGTAGCATTGGATATGCCCGATGCCTATTGACATTCTAAGAGAGGTTGATTCAAGGATGGCAGCATTAGATGCCTGATACTAAGTGATGCCCTATATGTGTAAAATCCTCTAACAAGGTCACACTTAACAGTGTGTTTGTAACCTTTAACAAGGTTGGCTCTTAATAGGGCTCACTTCAGAAGAGTGAAAATTTAGGGTACTGGTCCCAGTGTTTTTTTTCCTTAACAGGGTTTCCACGTTAAAAATTCATGTGTTATGTGTGTATGATTCATTTCTTTATTGTTTTGTATTTGACATAGTTAACACTGGATTTATCAATATACTCTGCATATTTATTGTATTTTGGTAAATAGTTATACTGCTTATTAGTAATCAAGGAGAATAAGGACAGACAAGGAAAACTGACAGATGGTTAATCATTATAAGTATTTCATGGCATGCATCTTTTAGGGACATAATAATCTGAGGTTTATTTGATTGGTGGTTAGATTAAGGATAAGTTTTTAAGGCCACTGATTCACCCCCCCCTCCCCCTCTCTCAATTATTACTAACAATTGGTATCAGAGCTTGTGTGCTTAGAAGGAAGGTTTCAAGACCTAAGTCAAAGATCACAAGATGAACAGACAAGATGTGCCCAAGTTGAACAAAGATAATTTTGCTTCATGGCAGAGCATAATAAGACCACTTATCAGGTATTGGTAATGATGTTACTCAATTCCTAGAAACTGAATATGTGTTACCCATAGGTGCACCAACAGTTGAACAAATGAGAGAGAAGCATGAACATAATGGCATGATGATAGAGCTTGCTTCCTCACTCTCCGATGCTGAATTTGAAGATGTCAAAGAATGCAAATATGTAAAGCAGATGTGGGACAAATTGAAGCTTGTACATGGTGGTGACAAAAATGTTTTGAGAGCCAAGGCAGAAAGCCTTAGAGGAAAGTTTGATGATCTCAAAATGAAAGAAGGAGAAAACATCACT
>MU226773.1:1122141-1132675 GCA_018584345.1 Thuja plicata | reverse complement strand
ACACTGAATAGAGTACAACTAAAGAAAGACACCAAGAAGACACCTTATGAGCTATGGTATGGATACACACCCAATGTGAGTTATTTCAAAAAATTTGGCAGTCAATGTTATATCTTAAAAGATGATAAAAATGGAAAAATTGACTCCAAGAGTGATGAAGGAATTTTTCTAGGGTATTCTACTAAGAGCAAGGCTTACAAATGTCCAAACAAAGCCTCTAACAAAATTATTGAAAGTGCAAATGTAAAGATAGATGAATTTGCAAAGAATAATGAACAAGAAAGCACTAAAGAACTAGAGGACTACAATAAGTTCACTTACAACGAGGAACCTGACACTCTACCCTAGCAACAATGTAGAGCCCTGAGCTACAAATTATTGCTCCCGAGCATCAGGCTGCAAATACTGACGGTCAGGATAATGATCAAGATAATGTGCAAGGTGATGAAGAACAGAATGAAAATAAAAATAATGATCAAGCTGATAGACAAAGAACTATACCTGTACTTGAAAGATATGTAAGAAAGAACCATCCAGAGGTCCAGGTCATAGGAGATAAGAAAGCTGGTACAAGAACAAGAAGTCTTTAAACTCAAATTGTTTAATTTGTGAGTTTGAGCCAAAATCTGTCAATGTTGCACTAGATAATGAGGAATGGATAAGTGCTATGAATGATGAGATTGAGAAGATTGAGAAGAACAAAACATGGTCACTTGTGCCAAGACCAGATGACAAGAATGTCATTGGTACAAAATGGATATTCAAGAATAAGCTGAATGAGAATGGAGAAGTCACAAGGAACAAAGCAAGGCTAGTATGCAAAGGGTATGCACAACAGGAAGGTATAGACTATGGAGAGACTTCTGCACCCATTTCTAGGATAGAAGGAGTAAGGATATTACTTTCTTATGCTGCATTCAAAGGATTTAAGGTATACCAAATGGATGTCAAGTCAGCATTCCTAAATGGAATACTTGAAGAAGAAGTATACATTGAACAACCAGAAGGGTTTGTTAACCCATACAAGAAGGAAATGGTATGTAGACTTTGCAAAGCCTTGTATGGATTGAAACAAGCTCCTAGAGCCTGGTATGAACAACTTCATTCCTATCTAATAAGTATTGGATTTGTAAGGACCAGTGAAAATAGTAATCTTTATTTGAAGGAAGATAATGATGCTAACACCCTGATTGCTGAAATATTTGTTGATGACATCATATTTGGAGGCAATGATATGCTATGCAAATCATTTGCTAGTGAGATGTGCAAAGAATTTGAGAGGTCTATGTTTGGTGAGATCAAGTTCTTTCTTGGTCTCCAGATCATGCAACAAGGAGAAGGTATTTTTATTACACGGTCCAAGTACATCAAAGAGGTACTAAAAATATTCAAGATGGAAGAATCCAAACCAGTTGGAACACTGATGGCTATTGGATGTAAGTTGACAAAGGAGGACAAGACAACAGAGGTAAATTAGACTTTGTACAGATCAATGATTGGAAAACTCATGTGCGTTGTACACACTAGACCAGATATTGCACATGCAGTGGGAATTGTTGCTACATTTTTTGCTAACCCCAGGGAATCACATATGACTTCTATAAAAAGAATTCTAAGATATCTAAAGAGTACTGAGGAATTCGGCTTATGGTATAGAAGAGAAGGAAAAATTGAACTAAAGGTGTTTACCGATGTTGATTGGGCTAGAAATTGTGATGACCGGAAGAGCACAACTAGAGGAGAATTATTTATGGGTGATAGACTTGTCACATGGATTAGCAAGAAGTAGGGATGCATCTCACAGTCTACTGCAGAAGAAGAATATGTTGTTGCTGCTACAAATTGCTCAAATATTGCATGGATCAAACAGTTGCTGGAAGGTATGCATATGAAGATCTTAGAACCAGTGACTATCTATTGTGATAACACTAGTGCAATAAACATTTCCAAGAATCCAGTCATGCATGCAAAAACTAAACACATTGCCATCAAGTATCTTTACTTAAGAGAACAAGTTCAATAAAAAGAGGTGATACTTGAGTATGTGCAATCAAAAGAACAATTGGCCGTTACCTTCACCAAGCCACTGCCCAAGGATACATTTGAGTACCTGAGAAAGAGACTAGGGGTAAAACCCTTGTCTACCAGTTAGTAAAAGACTGAAGGTTGCATCAACCTACTTATTATCAGAACATCATTCATGTTGATGCAAGCAAAGAGAAGAACTTCAGAGATACATCTATATACAAACAAGTATATATCATAACTGAGCACCATAGCATATTGTTGTATTGCTGATGGATAAGAGAAATTCAAGGAGTATCTTATGGATAAGAGGAAAATGATTGTTTGACATGAATGTCAGATACTTGTAAAAATATTTGTTTGGCATTGTTGGTAAAGGGAGAGAAAGTATCCATATTATCACATTATTCTAAGATAAAAGGGAGAGAGATTATCCATTATCAAATTTACTCCAATAGGGAGAGATTATATCCTAAGGGAGAACAAATTGTATGAAAGATTACACAAAGGGAGAGTTGTTGACAAGACAAAAAGACATCACAAAAGAGAGAACAGAAAAAGGAGAGAAATTAACACAATAAGAAGATTCAACACATCAGTAAACAGAAAGCTACAAGAATCGAATCTAAGATAAAATAGAGCTTACTGTTCAGTTCAGACATTTATCGGTTATCAAACAAAGATTGGTAGTTTGATGAATCTCAATAAATTGTATTTAATATTGTATTAGAAATAGTATAGTGTGATAATATAAGTTTAGTTTCCATCAATGCCAAAGGGAGAGATTGATGACATGTAACTGATTAAATGTTTGATAATGTTAAGTTGAAGATAATGCAAGGCATTAAATTAGTTAATGGTTTGTATTGTCATTGATGTCAACTTGATATCATTTGTATGGTCATGTATAAAATGCCAAAGACTTCAGAGAATCAATGGAACAAAGGTTATGTTTTCAACAATGCATAAAATTCAAGTATTCACTAAGTGACAGATAACACCAACGGAGTGCACACCATCGGTAAAGGCAAAGAAGAAAAGTCACAGTGATACCTGACAAGCAGAAGATAGTGTTGCCTGACGAAAAAAATTCAATGATGCCTGACGGACGGAGATCCCGAAGCTAACTAAAGTCACACTGATAGAACTGGAAGTTGTAACCGATGACTAACTAAAGAGTTGACCAACGGAACAGAGAGTTCAGAAAATGACAAAATATCTAGTTGGCAAGAGCTAAAGATAGACTTAACTAGTTGTTTTCTTTGTTTTATTCGACCAGAGTTAAGTGATTGATTTAAAGAAGATTTGTACAGTTGGCATAAAGATAACTATGAGATAAATCAGGAGTTATGTTTTAAATCAAATTGGCTGGATTATTTTTCACACCAAGAATCAAGAAATAGTGAATATCATGTTTATATAAGAGACAAGTTTAATTCATTTTTGTATCACATGAAAAGGGATTAAGGGGAGTGAAAAGAAAGAGGATGCTAAGAAGAAAATGATGAGGAACAACTTCATGCAGTACTGATCAATCAAGTTGAAGGAGAGCTAAGGAATTCTACAGACACCAATGAATAGTGAACACAGCATCATAGAGTAGAAATTATGGAGCACAAAAGAATTAAATTGATACATTGATCAGAGAGGTAATGTACTTAAATAGATCTGAAAATCTACAATTCAAGTTGCATTAGAAACATGTCATTTTTTTCAGTTTAACCATTGAAGCATCAAGTCTCTTAACATAGCAGGACTTAACAGTCTTCTATATTTTGAGGTACATCCCAAGGAGTGCCAAAAAGTTTGATTCATGAAATTAGCATTGGATATGCTCGATGCCTATTGACAGTCTAAGAGAGAGGCTGATTCAAGGATGGTAGCATTAGATGCCTGATACTAAGTGACAACCTATATGTGTAAAATCCTCTAAAAAGGTCACACTTAATAGTGTGTTTGTAACCTTTAACAGGGTTGGCTCTTAACAGGGCTCACTTCAGAAGAGTGAAAATTTGGGGTACCAGTCCCAGTGGTTATTTCCCTTGATAGGGTTTCTACATTAAAAATTCATGTGTTATGTGTGTATGATTCATTTCTTTATTGTTTTGTATCTGACATAGTTAACACTGGATTTATCAGTATACTCTACATATTTATTGTATTTCGATAAATAGTTATACTGCTTATCGGTAATCAAGGAGAATAAGGACAGACAAGGAAAATTGACAAAAAGTTAATCATTATAAGTATTTCATGGCATGCATCTTGTAGGGACATAATAATCTGAGGTTTATTTGATTGGTGGTTAGATTAAGGATAAGTTTTTGAGGCCACTGGTTCCTCCGCCCCNCACTGGTTCCCCCGCCCCCCCCCCCCCCACATCTCCTCTCATTTATTACTAAAAAATACACCCAATCCAATCCTACATTGACTAATAATATTTATGCATCAAGAGGGAGATCCATCATCTAATTATAGAAATAGTTATATACATGGTCACCTGCATGCTCTTGAATCATGGGATGAGCATGCCAACAAACATAACACTTTTATCAACATCTCTAGCATCAAATTATAAATATATCTAATCACATCACCATGTAACCCTCATGTGCCTCAAGGTGCCCATTTTAGACCTCTATGGCACTCATATGGGTCCATGGCACCCAAATGGGTCCATGTTGAGTAGTTCGGTCCATTGTGCTCAGTTGGGTCCATAGTGGCTAGGTGGCTTTATGTTGTCCAAATTGCTCCACAACACCCAGGTGGGACCATGGAACATAGTATAGGGGCCCATGATTCAACCTAGGGTTACATGGAAAAATCAAGTTTTGAAATAGGAAATCAAAGAAAAGACAAAGCTAAATGGCCTACTTTATGTGTCTAGACACCCTCCTCAACCGCTCTCCTCAAGACCTCCATCCGCATAGGTTTATGTGCTCATTTTCTTGGCATCTTGACCTTAGTAGTGTGTGTGAATTATGTACATGCAAGCTACAATACAACACTTCAATATGTCATTGCATCAATGGTTAGAAATATGAAAATCAATTGAAAAGCATAAGGAAACCATTGAAATAAATATATTGCTTCCTATCTAAGAATCTGATTTAAGCTATAATTTCCCTCAGATTATGCATTAAATCAGTG
This sequence comes from Thuja plicata, assembly GCA_018584345.1. Taxonomy (NCBI): domain Eukaryota; kingdom Viridiplantae; phylum Streptophyta; class Pinopsida; order Cupressales; family Cupressaceae; genus Thuja; species Thuja plicata. Next base: position 1,127,500 of record MU226773.1, on the reverse strand, counting down.
ACACATTCAGTCCTAGAATGGAAGCTTTATTGAGAAATGAAGCTAATTATCATGTAATTCATTCTTAAAAGTGATGCAAAGATTCAATTCAAGCACAAATGAAGATTATCTAGTTAGCTATGCGAAATCAAAATGACAGCATAAGGATGCAATTAGAATTCTAAAAATTATGGGCAGCATAAGAGTGCATTAAACATTCTAAAAATTGGGGCCAATTGAGGTCAAAATTCTATTCTTTTATTGAAGAATTTGAGAAATGAGTGGTTGAGATCAACTTGTGAGGAGATGTGAGGATTAAATCTTTGGTGATCCATGTGAGTGATCCATGTGAGTGAACTCTCATTGGTTCATGGATTGACTTTCCATGTGCAATTGATGAGTTGTATTTAGAGATTTTATTTAATTCCTTTTAATTAATTACTTTACCCAAGGATTTAATTGGGTTGATTTGATTTAAAAAGGCCAAGGTAATTAATGTGAGTTAGTGATGAAATCACTTTTATTTTAGGAGATTAAATTGATTTTAATGAATTATTTTAGGACATAATTAGGGGTATGATCGCATTTAGGAAAAATAAGGTCTCTAGTTAGAGTAGACCAAATTAGGGTGATTACATTTTCCCCTCTTTGAATTGATGTGTGAGGACCACATTGATTCAAAGAATATTTGATGTTGACTTCAGAAAGTTTGAGAATTCCTCACTTGATTGAACAAAATATAGCTGATGAGATCAGTCTCAAACTTGATTGAACTAAGGCTGATAGTATCGACTTTGAACTTGATCAAAAAAAAGGTGGATTGAACACACATATAGAGATACCAATTCTGAACTTGATTGAACAAGAATTAATAATACTGACTCCAAACTTGATCAAACAAAGGTCAGTACGAAGCTGCTCAGAGTTATGAGGCATCAATTATGAACTTGATTGAACAAGAATTGACAATACTGACTCCAAACTTGATCTAACGAAGGTCATTACAAAGATGTTGAGAGATTGATAAAGATCTGAGAGATTGTAGGAATAGATATCCAGCTTGTTTAGCATTGAAGCCTTCTATCCAATAGTCCCAACTTGATCGAAGGAAACTTCCATGCCCCTAGTCTTTTGATGATGAAGTTATTTTTTCTATTTGAGAAAGAATTTGATTGATTTTAAGTGTGATCATGCCCCCTCGGGAAATAAATTAAAGGAAATATAATAAAATCCCTCTTTAGAATGACATATGAATGGAACAGATTGATTGGATCAATAAAGAATCAATTAGAAAATGAGATGAAGCGAAAGTGTGTTAAGAGAAAACACAATTTTACCAAGTTGATTATTTGAAAATGTTAATTGTGAGCTTGATAAAATGATGTATGACCAAGATTTGGATGTGTGATGTGGAATTTGTTGATAGAGACCCATGAAAAATTGATAACATAAAGCCTACGAATCATTTTCTGAACATATAGAGTAATTTTGCATTTTTTGGAGACTGTCACAAAAGTTTTACTGTGTTGTTGAAAACATTGTCCTTATGTTCGATTTCATTCCCGATTGATTGGAGAAGAACAAAATAGAAAAGAGATAGTTCATTAAGGGTTTTGGAGCTTCTGTTTAGCTCAGAAAGTCAATATAAGTCTCAAAAATCACTTTTTACTCATTCATTTTCACTTTCATCTTTCGTAAATTGTTGAGCTCTATAAAGAAGATGGTGGTCCCCGTGGAGAGGCATCGATTTGAGCTAGCATGTCATCACGAGCATCCCACACATTATGCACAACCACTGATTACATCGAGACCTACCTTTTTACGCTTTCTATTTTTTGTTTTGTCACTTTTTGCAGTAGTTATAGGCATTTTAATTTTGAGTCACATCCGGGGTTCCGGATCGCATCCTGTCAATCTCGTGTCGCATCCTGTAAACTTGCAAATTTATAGATCGCATCCCATAAAAACAAGGTTGCTTCCCCTAGGTCGTTAGAGTGTCATTTTTAGTATTTTTTTGTCTATCTTTGAATTTTGTGGCATCCTGTGAAAACTGGGTCACATCCAGAATCTCGCATTGCATCCTATAAAACTAGGATCGCTTCCTGATTTCCCCATCGCATCCTATTAATTTGGGATCGCATATGGGATGTGAGCTCGTATCCAAGAAAAATAGAGTCATTTTTTATTTAAAAGTGTTATTTTTCCAATTTTGACTATTTTTCCTCTTTTTGATCGTAAAAGACTTAGCTATTAGATTTTCTATGTAGTTGACTTAGCTAGAATATTGATGTAAGTTTGTATTTTGTGCCTGAAATACTGATTTTCCTGTTGTGTCATTTTGAGGACCTCTACCTGCATGAGTCCTTGCATTATCTCTCTCCCTGACTGATGCAGAGATATAGATCATTAGACGCCTTGGCCTATCTTCTTTGATATATTTACCCAATATTAGGGTAAATTGAGGGTTGTTGACTGCTCTTTCTGAGAGATGGCACTTAGAGCACAACACCTTCCATCTCCCAATGGGTGAGATGACAGTGACCCTTTAGAATGTGTGGCATATAATGTGCATTCCTGTGATGGGACATGAGGTTCAGTTTGAGTCTCTCTATATTATAGTGATTGTAGCTGCACAAAGCTTATTTGTGGATCCCTCCATAGTACATAGGTACTTGACATGCGATTACATGATTGATCACTATGAGCGGTTGCCTGTTTTTATTTTTGATTTGATAGGAGGGATCCTGATGCCAGACCATGGATAGCATGGGTTTATGTGTGGTTGGGTTGGGATTTTGGAGTAGATGATTGGCTCCACACACAGATTTGGTTGGGGTAGTTGTATTTTGGCTCATATGTATAGGGAGCTTCATGAGATAGTATATGAGTTATCACGGAGCATGACCATTGGTATTCTGATTTTAGAGATCTGGTCCTAGGAGCACATCCCAGTGATATGACCTATAGTAGATAGGAAGCGAGCACCAGAGGAGCCATATGTTTACTTGTTTTCAGGTTATATCTAGCAGCCCATCTGGGTAAGCTGGAATATTGGCGGCAATTCTTGGATGATGTTATAGTGTTCAAGTGGAGAGCATATCTGGATTATGAGGAGTGGACCTTTGATAGGAGATAGATGCCATATTTATTTCAAATCAGGTACTTGATTAGATAGACACGATACATTGTTGAGAGATTTATTATCACACGCATCCTCAGACAGTATGGCCAGGTACAAGGCATTTCACAAGATCTTATTGCATATGCTCGTATTCGTGATGAGGAGGCACAGTGGGGTGCCTGCCTATTGTATGAGAATGCATAGTTAGAGATCAGTTAGATGGTGATAGTAGGCTGGGATTATCATCCAGATGTTACCAATGTTGGTTGTACTAATTTTTATCTAGCTTGTCTTCTTTAGTATCCATTTTCTCGCTTTACATCTCCTGATGAGATATCACCTCGCATTGAGGATAATTTAGACAATGATCCTACTGATGATGGACATGTGAGAGGTAGGAGCAGAGGAGACAAAGGCGGTGGTGGGAGAGGTGGTAGGGGTTGTGGTGGTAGAGACAGAAGGCGCCCTCCATCAGAAAAAGGTCAGAGACATGGCCCTAATGATAGAGGTGATGATGGTGATGACATGGGTGGTGGTGGTGGTGGTGGTGGTGCAGAGGGCAGACACACTCATCTCAGGTTCATTCCTTCACACATGGATCTAGGTACATTAGTTACGAGATAGCAACAACAGCAGAGATCTTTAGGGCAGAGACCTAGTGGGGGAGATGGACCTCCGAGATAGGATCCTCCGAGAGATACTGGCATAGATATAGGAAATGATAGAGATCCAATGTCACAGTGCCAGAGAGAGAGAGAGAAACTTAGGGATTGCATTACTACATTGGAGACATTGTTGGCAGACAGGGACATACTACTTGATGTATGAGATTAGAGAGGGATATCTAGGCATGCACGACCACACATCAGGGGTAGAGAGCTGCATATTATTTTTCCTTGTATTATGTTGCATTTCCACAAGCACAAAGATCACCCTTGTATTCGACTATAACACAATAGTTAGAGGGAGCTATGCCTCCACCAGCTCATCACCCATGAGCAGATGCACCGCCTCATCCTCCTGATCAAGGAGAGGGTGGCAGTCAAATATGATGTTTGTGATTATATCTGGTATTTTTGTATATTGATCCTTCTGTGATCATCCTTTGTACTTCATACCTTTGATACATTTGTATATGTTTTATCATGATCTCATTGGTATTGTTGTAGACATTTCCACATTTTTGATCTGGTAGTCACAGATGTATATGAGATAGTCTCTTTTGATTATGATATGTTCATTGCTTCTCTTTTGATGTATGTGATAGATGATTAGATTAATTCACACTTGATGATGTACTTGGTATTTATGATGATTTAGAATAGATTCATGTGATGACATCATTTATGCTCTTTAATGATTACTGATATACAGATGTGTTAGATGATTCTATGTGGATATGTAGATGTATGTTTTTGAAATTTTATTTATGCAAATATATGTATGGATGCACTTAGGATGTAAAAATGCAACACTTGAATGCTTTGTTTTTGTACTTTCCTCTTTTCCCAATATGAATGCAAAATAAATGCAATGGATATGCAACCACATGACTATATTAGTAATATAGATTAAGTAGTCAACTTGGATTTTTAATGAACTAGGAAATCATTTTGAGCTCAAGTCCTTATGTCGTTTAAAATGAATCATGCAATCTTAAATGCAATTAAATACATACTTCCAAGACTATCACTGATCTTTTTACATTTTAGAATTTTATCGTCATAGGGTGTTTGTGCAACTGACATCAATGGATAGTACAACTATCACTGATACCAAGAAAGTATCATGAAAGTATGAATACTATTTTTATTGGATGCAATGTCAAAAATAAACCTAAGCATCAAGGCATAGAGGCCAAGATGAATTGTTAGTTATCTCATTTTTATTTAAGTGTCATATTTTGTTCATGTGTGATATAATATATGTAACCTACTATGACCTTCAATATTCATATCCTTGGGTACATAATGTGTCATACACCTTAAAAGTTTATTAGAAACAAATAAGGAAATTGGTTCAACCTCACCGTAGTTTACACATAAAAAGGATTGAGATATATGCGGCTATCCACACATGTTGGAAGCTCTTACCATAAACATCCAAATTAGGTGAAATTTATAAGATCATTATGTATGTGTTAATTTTGGCCTTGTCAATCAACCACACACTTCAACATAGTCCTTCTTCACCAGGTACAAACAAGACTGAATATGAGTTATTCATCCTGCCTGTCTGCGTGATTCGACCTGTTGCCTT
>MU226773.1:1088821-1108511 GCA_018584345.1 Thuja plicata | reverse complement strand
ACAAGTGTTTCTACAGCATAATCAGAAGGTAACTTAGCCCCTTGATTGGCTAATTCAAGAATGTATTTTTCTTTCTCTTCAGCTAGTAGAATTTTCATCATTTTACAGAAATCTTTGTTAGAACGGGTGTTTGCAATGTCTTCTTGAGTGATTTAAACTTCTACACCATTAGGGGGGTCTTCAGAATGAGACTTACCCCAAGTTTTGAAGAGGTCATTTCCACTAACCTCACCACTTGATTGGTTATGATCTGCCATCTTGCTAGAACGCAAGGATTCAAGGTGTAAAGATTTGGTATGAAAAGATTGAGTGTTCTCTGAATTTGGGTCTTCTTGAAATAAAGGATTTTTAACCTTACTAAGATCCACAGGAAATAACCGTTTATTGAAAGGTCATCGTACCGGGGAAGGAGATCGAGATGATTCCTCACTAGATGTAGCTAGTAATGGTGTGGAAAGTACAGATTTGTGTTGATTGATTGAAGGAAATGTTTTGCCACTTCGAGTTGTGACAGTCATAGACAAAGTTTTGAACAAGGAAAGTGAACTAGGATCAAACTTGAAACTGTCTCAAAGATTGCACAAAAGTTCCAAAAGGCGAAGTATCCTTGGTGTAAATCATCTAAGATGAGGCTAAAACAAGCCAAGAGATGACTATTGCAACACAAGGCATGATGACACAAATGAAAGAGATCAATAGGACATGAGACAAGACCAGTTTAAGCAAGAATCATGTAGTTCTCAACCCAAAAAACTAAGTTTTAGACTGTGTGAAGACAGATGGCAGAAAAACAGACCCATATCAGAGACCAGATTTGACTGAGGAATAAAAGATTGACAGATTTAAGCTTGTTATTTTGACAAAAGGGAGACAGTTTCACGCGACGATATGCTATGTCGCGCGAAGATTCTCATCGGGCCGCGTGAAGAATGCACCAGATAATGATAAATGACTGACAAGAAAATTGGCACTGATGCCGAAGTTTGCGCGATAGAGAGTTCTATATCACGTGAAGATTTTCACCGGTTCGTGCGAAGTTCTGCAAACTTCGCACGAAAGTATGCAAATGTTGAAAAAAGTACATTTTACAGAATCAGACTGTTAAGACCAGTTTGCATTTTCTGAGATGAAATCATGTTGTTTTCCATCAGATAGTTCAGTTTACAAATCGTGTTGAACATGTTCAAGATTGATGATAGTTTCGATTGTTCAAGTGATACACCCACGCAAAACACATTAAACAGAATGTTTGTAGTATCCCAACAAGCACATTACAATCCTAGGATAGCCAGGACAATATCTGTTGAATCCCCACTTGAACCAAAGTTTAGCTACGCTTACTCTTAGCGGATAACTTAGAAGCTTGGAAGCACGAGCTCCTCCTTACATATTCACTCAGTTCTCAGGCATACCAAGCTTCGAACCCCAAAGGAATTGCTTTCCAAAGGGATGTTATCTCTACTAAAAGCCGTAAAAATGTGGGGCGTCTTAGTCGGTCTCTGACCTTCCACGCCAACAGATAGAGGGTTTTTGGAAAACTAGAACAATGGTTTGTAGTAAGGACATCGGTTCATGTGGTTGTGATCAAGTCATTTTCCCAATAAAGGGGGCTCTCCCAATCCATTCAAAGCAAGGCTTTCACCTTAACAATGTCAAGACTTTAACGCACCACTAGGCTACTGGAGGAGATTTTGGTTGCCACAATGAATTCACACCTATCTATTGTGACATTAATCACAATAGTATTTTTTGTATACCGGTTTGGAAGGGCTTTGCTTTAGCCTGTTACCGGTTGGGCATCCACTCTCACTGGCTCTGCTAAAGCTCTTGGGAGGTAGAAACTCTAGAAGAATCACATGAATTTATCTTACACCTAAGATCCATAAAGACGAGGGGAGAGGATACGTTCATGTAGTTCTTGGGATTAACAATCTAAAAGACACTTCAATCACGCAAAGCAATGATTCATTTTAAGCACCAACCGAAGTGTGTTTTAACTACTAAAAATAGATAAAGGAAATTGTGAAAACAAGCAAGGTCTTCAACAAACGTCCTGCAATGAAACTTATTAGTAGTTTGAAATGCCTTTCTTCATATCAGCGTCCTGCAATAAACATGTCAGAAGTTTGTAATGGCTTTTCTTTGTCTCAGCGTCCTGCAAACCATTGTTATGCTGTTTCAAAAGATAAAATCAGAGAGCTTGATAAAATGATGTATGACCAAGATTGAGTCTTAGTTGAAATTATTCCATCTAGTCTAGTATCTTCCTCAAGTCTTCAATGTGAGTCATTCTTATCTTTGACTTGGATAAGGTATTTTCCACATAGTCCTCCATGTTCTTGTGTATCATGTCATGGAAGATTGTCATCATAGCTTGTTGATACGTAGCTCCAGCATTCTTTAGCCCAAATGGCATGATGTTCCAGCAAAATGTCTTTTCCTAGTCTTTAGGAGCAATCTTTATTTGGTGATAGCCTAAAAATCCATCCATGAGTGAATAAATCACATATCCTACTATGAGGTCTATAATCATATCAATATTTAGCAGTGGAAAATAATCTTTAGGAAAAGCTTTATTTAAGTCCCTAAAGTCTGTGCAAATTCTGATAGACTTATCTATTTTTGAAATTGGGACTACATTAGAAATTCATCCTGCATAAGCGATGAACCTTATGAATCTAGCCTTTAAGAGTTTTTCCAGCTCCACTTATATCAATAATGCCACATGTGAGTGCATCTTTATTAGTTTATGTTTCACAGGTTTAATTCCATGAGCTATAGATAAGTGATGCATGATTAACTCAGGATCTAATCTAGGCATATCAGTATAAGACCATGCAAATTTGATCTTTTTCTCTTTGAGGAACTCAGTAAGCTGTGTTTTTTCTTCTTCTGATAATGATTGCGCCAGATGAAAAAATTGAGGAAATTTTGATGTGCCCAAGTTAACTAGTTGTGTTGGTTCTGTCAGTACAGAAGATCTTTCTTGAAAGTGCTCAGGGAGGATATCAAGAATCTCATATTTTTGTGCCTCTTAGAGGTTTTCACCATTAAATACGTCTTTTATTTTACTCTTTTAGAATCTGATACTACCACAACATGGTTTTCACCATTAGTTCTTTGTTTCTTTTTATTTTTCAATTTGTGACTAAGAAACTTGATATCCTCCTCTATTAGATTCACGCTCCTTGCATTGGTGGAAGAGGGATAGGGTTCACAAGCATTTAGATAACATGCCAAAGTATAGTCATTGGGAAAGTTCATGATAGGAGTAGGGTCTGAGTCTATCCAATCATTAAGTTCAAGTTTTACCCAGGATAATGATTTAGAGGAATTTAAGGATAGCATCGTGTCAGTGTCAAAAGTATTAACTGACAAGACATGTTCTATTAAGTAGGCTTCTATAGTGTTTAGATCATGAAGATTTGAATCGTCATTATAAGGGTCGTTGTTAGTGTTATACAGACCTAACTCTAGCGACTCGTCATTTGAGTGTTCTCCTTCTTCCCTTATCATATTGGAACTCATATATTGTATCCTTTGCAATTCTTCTAGTCCTAGTAAAATGCCAGTGTCTTCATCAATTATCCTAGGCATCACCATCTCATCCAATTTTGTGACAAAATTGGTATTATGAGTAGTGTTATAACTTTATCCTCTTTCCAATAAAGGTGCAAACTTATGGATTACATCTACCTTAATGTCCATGGTACCATCATACATGTGATCCCATTCATAATCATGTGAGTCTGAGATATTGTCATTAGATCTGTTTAAAAACTCAGCAATAATTATCTGGTATACCCTATTAGCCATTTTCATATCAAAGTGTGGTAGATCTAGTACATGTGAAACTATCACCAATTTCCCCTAGTTAGGATATTCATCTTGTTGTTGTCTTACAGGAGAGGATTCCTCAAGAGTGTTTGAGCTGCTTTCTTCCTCTTCTCTATTTATGTCTTCTTCTTGTTGTTCAGGGATTTCTTCATGAGATTCTTATGTTTTTTTAACTTTCAGAGAGTCTTCTTCTTCCTCCTCTACTTCTTGGACATTGGTTTGTGACAACAAAGGAATGTGATGCTCTATTTTTTCTCCAAAATTAGGTACATACCGTTCTCCTTGGTATTTTGGGTTCTCAATACCAATGTGTAGTAATCTTTCATGTGTCCAAGGTATAATTTTTATTTCCTCCTCTTCTTCATCACTTCCTTTATCAAAGATTGGACCATCTCTTGAGGTGGGGTGTTCTGAATTGTTATTGAAACCCAACCCTATTTTGTCTTTAGTGTCTCTGAATTCCATATGAATAGGCTCAATGAGTCCCTTTCCTTTATCTCCTAAAGTTCCCTTCCCTTTGTATCCTATTTTTTTAAGAAGGTCATAAAATTTGCCATATTTTTTGGGAGATATTTCAACATGTTTTACTTCATTTTCTCTCTTTTCCTCTTTATAGAGCCAAGCCAAGACTCTTTTATCTTCTTTTTCTTCTTCTTGAGAAGTAGAGGCTCTAACCATACCAGTTGGTTCATGAATTCCTTTTCCTTTTGATGCAGCAAGTGTGAAAGAGGTGTATGGTTTCCCATATGATCTTGGAGACACAGGAATGTTATCCAATGATGGTGTCGTGTCTAGTTTGTATTCCCCCATGCTAGTTTCTTCAAGTTTTAGTGTCTTTCCAAAGCCTCTCATCGCCATGTCTTTAAAGGTTTTAGCTGGTAACTCTTTTGGAACTTCCTTATTGTGAGGAACCATACTATCTGCCTTAACATTATTGAAAGTGTAGCTTGAATGTGCAGGAATTGTTACTTCCACCCCATTGTGTTGGAATGATACATTGGTCGTAAGTAGATGGCACTGCTTGCATTTCATTTATCCAAGGTCTTCCTAGTAATATGTTATAGGCCAATAGTAGATCAATAAATTGACACATCACATTGTTTTCAATTGGTCCTATTCATATTAGTAAAACAATTAGTCCTTTGGATGATCTTTCCTCTTCATCATAAGCTTTGATGGATATATTATTTCTTGAATCAATTGTTTGTTATGAAAGACCTAATTTTTTGACCAAATTGAGAGTACATATATTCAACCCCGCACCTCCATCTATCAATACAAATTTTACATGGTGTTTATGGATCAAAACTTCAATGTGAATGGGTTGATTATGGGGATGAGTTAAATATTTTTCATCTTCTTCTGAAAAAGAGAGATAATGTGGAGATGATATGTGATTGACTATTTCCTGAAACTTGTCTGCATCCATGTCTTTCAGGACATTTGCAAAATGTAGGGCTTGTTCAAGAACTTCCCTATGCACTGAAGAGATTTTTAATAACTCAAATATAGAGATTTGAGCCAAGGTCCTTTACAATTGGTCTACCAAGTTATAGTTAGAAGATGGTACGAGAACTATTTGTCTTGATGTCGCTAGTTAAGGAATTGTGACAACAAGTGGTTTAGATGGTGTTTCCTATTTGGATGAGGAATTAACCCCTTCAATTGTGATTTGTGCTTGGCTTTGTGTTACCGCATTTGAATGTGTCAATTTTTCCTTAACACCTTTGATAGTGATCACATTGATTGATTTGTTCTTTATGTCCAACATATTGATCACATTATCATTATGGGAATAGGTGTAATTGACTTAATATCCTTTTCCTTTGGAGGCTTCTCCTTTTTCATATTTGGGAAATGGTTTACTATATGCCTTATATGTATGTCCTTCCACTTTGATCTTGCCTCTGTCAATGATATATTGTATAACGTGTTTGATTTTAATACACTCGTTAGTCTTGTGCCCTTTACTCTTATGGAACTCATAATAGGCATTATCATTCCACCACCTTGGTATTACTTCTGGTTCCCATAGTTTTGACTCCGATATGGTGATGATTTTGTTATCCAAGAGAGTCTTCAAAACTATCTCAAGATGTTCTCCCAATGGAGTAAATGTTCATTGTGATCTAGACGTCAATGGATTATTCTTTTTGGTATCAGTGTTTTCTCTTGGTATTGTTGTTGTTACCTAAGCTTCTTTTCTTGCTTGTAGGTTGTTTGTGAGATTAAACATGGTTGGTTTAAACATTTGCATTCAAAGCTTCAACCACTCAATCATTATCAAAAAATTTGTTTTGTGTTTGAAGGATTCACCTATTCGTTGTTTTGAAGGATTCACCTATTCGTTGTTTTGTGTTACAAAGATCAATCATGGTAACATTGTGTTGTATGTTGTAGGAGTAATGTTGGACAAATATTTGAATTAACTCCTCAAATGTTTGCGCACTTGGTGTTAGTTTAGAGAACCATTTCATAGATTTTCCACCTAGACTTTGTGGAAATAGCCTCATCAAGTATGTCGGTCCATGCATGTATTCTATGCTTAGAACACAAAATTCTCTTACATGGTCATGTGGATCATTTTCTCCCATGTATTTTTCATATTTGGGTCATGCCATGTTAGGTGGGAATGGAACCATGTTTATTCTCTTGTCAAAAGGAAATGGACATATGTGATCCAAGAATTATTTCTTTGTTGGTTTAGTCTTCTCTTTCTTGAGTGTTGCAAGTTTTGTTTGCATTTGATATAGTTGTTTTGAGAGTATGGAGATGGGTGTTTGTACTTCTTGTTCTTTCAATCTTTCAACATCATAGTCTTTAGGAAGTTTAACTCCAAGAGTAGTTAAGTGAAGGAAGTATTTTTCTTTGTCTTCCTCAATTAATTGGACGGTCACAATTTCTCTCTTCTTGATTTTCCCTTTCGTCATATTCTTGGCTATATTCTTGAAAGGAAGCACTCCATTTGTGATTAGGTGCATCCATTTCAGGTGAGTCTTGATCAAAGAGGGGGGTTTTTCTATATGTCTCTCCTTTCCTAAATTTAAGCAATCTTAGAGGTCTTTCTAAATCGTCAGCAAGGTATTGTTTACTTCTTGTGTTAAACATGAAAGAAAGGTCTCAATTTTTTCAAAAACATTCTAATTGTGTCAAAAGGAATTTCCAAATTTTCCAAATACATTTTTCCAAGTTGTGGTGAGTAATTTTGATTGTTTGAAGTGATTGATTCTAGTGTTAGAAGGTTAGAATGCTCTGATAGTGAGTTGGGAACCAAGAAGATTTGTTGAGTGATGTGACAACATGATTTGGGATTAATTACAATAACCCTAAATGACATGCAAGGTAGACTTCCAATTAGATTGACAAACAATGACAGGCGGACCAACAAGAACAATGGGACCAGACTAAAGAGCCAAAAAGGTATCCAAAACTATATATTTTTTGGCTGACACATGTGAAATTACCCTTTGTCCTAGATGTGACTGACCATATACAACCCTAGATATCTAAGATGTGATCTTGTTCTTCCTAGATGTGATCTTGTTTCCCAGATGCGAGACAGGATTGACCAAAAGCGAGTTTGTTTCCCACATGCGATCTTGTTTCCTAAATGCGAGCCAGGCTTTACCAAATGTGAATTTCTGATGGTTTTTCCTAATTTTTTCCACTTTGTCTTGAAGAACATGAAAACTTGTCTGACTCCAGGGTCTATCTGATGAATTCCTTAGTGTTTTTATGTAGCATAGATGTCTGTGTTTGTCAAAATATTGATTGTTTGGGGGCGTTTATCTTGTTATTTCAATTTTGACACATCAAGTAAGTTGTTAAGTGACCAAACACATCTATTCCCTAAAATCTATGGCATAACATGAAAATATTTACTCGTATACTAAGGTACACACTCAAATTCTAATTAGAATACGGCCATCACCAAGAACACAATGGCTCCAGTCATGATGTCGTATTATCCGACTCCAAATGCAAGTGAAGGCACAAAATGTTGACTATCTTTGGGCAATTACTATTTTCCTTGCACAAAGATTATCACCTTTCGGAGATGAATCAGGTGGTCTTAGCTACAAAGTGTTTTATTTAGGGCATCCATTCACAACCGTCCCCCATAGAATTGTACAAGGCAAAATTAAGGCATGTAGCCCTATGAGTACCTAAATGTGTGTAGTCTAACAAGAAAGATTCAAGTGGCTCCACTCTACACATATCCAAGCCTGTCCAAGGAATGATATTCAAAATTCCAAGGACAAAACTGATTATGTCTTCTAATACTTTTGCCTCAAGGAAGAATTTTTATTATAGTGAGATGGAAGGGCTGGCATTCACCTGTCCTCACTTGGGTCATTCCTGGGAGATTTTTTCCTCAACTGGCAAGCCCTCTAAAGTTAAAAAAAAATAAAGAAGATTGGCGGTTTAGGAGTCTAGATTTTCTATTCTTCACAAGGAAGAAGAGCATACTCTCCTATCCATGTCATTTTCTCTTATCAAAAAAATCATGCAAGTTCTTTCCCTCAAATTTTCAAAATCAAAACCTAGTCCCCCATATCAAGTTTCTAATTTTCCAACTTGGGAAAAGAGCATAATCCTCTAGTTGGACTAGGAATCAAATTCAAATCTGAAAATTTAGGTTCCTATTTAAATAAATTAACCAAAACACTTTTGAGAAATTTTAAGTTTATTCACCAATTTCTATTCAAATCTTAACTTGATCTTTGAGGTTCTGATTTTCCATGAAGGAAAAGACCATACTTTTCTAATCAAGTTACAAATTGTAGAGAAATTGTGTTAAGTTACTATTGCAAAATAAATTTGGTTGAAATGCATAAGGCAACCTACAAAACCACTTTTTAGTAATCTCATTCCATCTTCTTAGCCAAATAATTCTTCAACAATGTCCTGCAAGAACTCATTAGGCTGCTCAAATAATAAGATCCATCCAAAAACATGCAAAGTTAGCTGATTAGTTATCAAATTTATCAAACATGTCATTAGACTAACCAAATGTGACTCTGAACCTTACTGAATGTGATGTTATTTCCCAAATTCAATACAATAATGACTAAATGCGATGAAAGATCCTAAAGGCGAGCCATTACACTAAATGTGATCTGGGATTAACAGGATGAGATCCTTTACCAGAAATGACTTAGGATTAATAGGATGTGATGTATGATATCTAGGATGTGATCTTGTTTTTTGGATGTGATCATTTTCTCCTAAATGTGATCATTTTCTTCCAAATGTGAGTCTACACCCAAAAATAGAGAACAAAAGATGATCAATTGGCTCAAAATGGTGAGAAATTTAGGGCTTGGCCCCACAATGGGCACCAGAAATGGGTGTGTGAATTATGTACCTACAGGCTACAACACAACACTTCAATATGTCATTGCATCAATGGTTAGAAATATTAAAATCAATTGAAAAGCATAAGGAAACCATTAAAATCAACATACTTCTTCTAATCTAAGAAGAGTATGATTTAGGATATAATTTCCCTCAGATTATGCATTAAATCAGTGACACATTCAATTCTAGAATGGAAGATTTATTGAGAAAAAAAGCTAATTATCATGCAATTCATGCTTAAAAGTGATGTAAAGACTCAATTGAAGCACAAATGAAGATTATCTAATTAGATATGTGAAATCAAAAGGACAGCATAAGGATGCAATTAGAATTCTTAAAATTGTGGGCAGCATAAGAGTACATTAAACATTCTAAAAATTGGGGCCAAATGAGCTCAAAATTCAATCCTTTTATGGAAGAATTTGATAAATGAGTGGTTGAGATCAACTTGTGAGGAGAGGTGAGGATTAAATCTTTGGTGAACCATGTGAGTGATCCATGTGAGTAAACTCTCATTGGTTCATGGATTGACTTTACATGTGCAATTGATGAGTTGTATTTAGAGATTTTATTTAATTCTTTTTAATTAATTATTTTAGCCAAGGATTTCATTGGGTTGATTTGATTTAAATAGGCCAAGGTAATTAATGTGATTTAGTGATGAAATCACTTTGATTTTAGGAGATTAAATTGATTTTAATGAATTATGCCAATAATCGAATAGTTGGATTGACATAATTAGGGGTATGATCACATTTAGGGCAAATAAGGTCTCTAGTTAGAGTAGACCAAATTAGGGTGGTTACAAGTAGACACCTATGCACTTGAATAAAAAAATTTAATAAGACAAGGATATATTGTAATTTCACTATTTAAAGGTATGTTTCTCTTAAAACCCTAGTTTACATTACTTGACCAAACCTTTCATAAATTGAGCTAGGGAACTCCAATTTTCATATTATTTTTTGTGTTGGAATCATGATTCAATTCTCTCTTTTCCCAAATTCTCTTTGAGTAGGTTTTTATTCCATATAGAACCTCATTGATAGAATTTTTCATCACCTATCTTTCACAGTTCAATGTGGTAAACATGATACCCTATTTCTACCTCTTAAAAGAAAGAAAGAAAATGGGAACATATTGTGTGTGTTAATTATGTACCTGCAAGTTGCAACACAACATTTTAATATTTCATTGCATCAATGGTTAGAAATATTGAAATCAATTGAAAATCATAAGGAAACCATTGAAATCAACATATTGCTTCCTATCTAAGAAGAGTATGATTTAAGCTATAAATTGCCCTCAGATTATGCATTAAATCAGTGACACATTCAATCCTAGAATGGAAGATTCATTGAGAAATAGAAGCTAGCTATCATGCAATTCATGCTTAGAAATGGTGCAAAGATTCATTGAAGCATAAATTAAAGTTATCTAATTATCTATTTGAAACCATAAAACAAAATGACAGCATAAGAGTGCATTCAAAATTCTAAAATTGTGGGCCTATTGAGCTCAAAATTCACTCCTTTATGGAAGAATTTGAGAAATGAGTGGTTGAGATCAACTTGTGAGGAGAGGTGAGGATTGAATATTTGGTGATCCACGTGAGTGATCCTGATGAACCATAACTGATTGACTGTTTGAAGATGTTAAGTTGATAATCACCAAGATGCAGAAAGTTAATGCAATACATTAAATTAGTTAATAGATTGTATTGTCATTGATGTCAACTTGATATAATCTGATTGGTTGTATACATTATGTCAAAGAATTTAAATAACTAGAGAGATAAAGGTATTCTATCAGTCATGCATAAAATTTTAGTATTCACAAAGTGGCAACAAACATCAATGGATAGAGAACCCTGAGAGAAAAGTCACAGTGATACTCGAGCAGCATTATCGATGAGCAGAACCACAAGCATTACTAAAAGACAAAACCAAAGCATTACCAACAGATAGAAACACAGTGTTACCTGACAGACAGACAACCCCGATGGACAAACAGAGATGCCCGAGGACAACTGGAGTCATGACCGAGCCAACAAGGAGTTAAACACTGAAAATAACTAAAGTTTAGATATGACAAAAGACTTAGAAAGAGCTAAAGGTTGAGTTAACTGGTTTTTAACATTGTTTTCATCGACAAGTTAAAGCAAGAGATAAGCTAAAGTTTTGAAGTAGTTTTATTCCAGCTATCAAGAAGATATCTACGAGATAAAACTAAAGTAAAGCTTTAAAGCGAGATTGGAAAGAATTGTGGATCACACCAAGAAAAACAAAGTCAAGAAATTTGAAATGGTGAAATTATGTCTATAAAGAGAAAATCTAATTAATTATGAATTACGGGAGTGAATAGAGAAGAGTATGCTGAAGAGAAACTGGTGAAGAAAGAAGTCTTCAATCAGATCTGATCAATCAAGATGAAGAACAAAGCTAATTATGTGGAAACTGAGCAACAAAGAAGCATAGCATCACCGAGCAGAAAGAAGTAGAGAAAAGGTATTGAAAACAACTATTGATTGGAAAGGTATTGTGAGCTTACAATAGATCTGAAAATCTACAAATTATAGTTGTATATGTGAACAGATCATTTACTGTTTCAATTTAACCATTGGATCAAATAGTCTCTTAATCGAGCAGGACTTAACAATCCTTTATAAATTGAGATACATCCCAAGAAGTATCAAAAGGTTTGATCATAAAGATAGCATAGAGATGCCAAATATCAAGTGATAAAATACACTGGTTTTGGTCATGAAGATAGCATAGAGACGTCAGATATCAAGTGACAAACTATTCTATTTAAATCCTCTAACAAGGTCACACCTAACAGTGTGTTTGTAACCTTTAACAGGGTTGGCTCTTCACTGAGCTCACTTCAGAAGAGTGAAAATTTTGGGTTACCGATCCCAAGTGGTTTTTTCCCTTAACATGGTTTCCACATTAAAAATTCATGTGTCAAATGTGTTTATGAGTCATTGCTTTCATGTTTTTCTTTAAACATTACTAAAACAGGATTATTGGTAATCACTAAGTCATTTACTATATTTCGGTAAATGAAAGACTGTTATTCAGTAAGCATCAAGAATAATGTTTAAAAGTGAACTCCGAGTAGTAGTTATTTGTTAAGATTATTTCAAGGCATTCATCTTGTAGGACTGAAGATAGCTAGAGGCTTAATATTGTGGTACTAAGTTTTTGGGTTGATTTATTAGAATATTTTTGAGGCCACTGATTCACCCCACTCTCAATTATTCTAACAATTGGTATCAAAGCTTGTGTGCTTAGAAGGAAGGTTTCAAGACCTAAGAAAAATATCACAAGATGAGCAAATTAGATGTGCCCAAGTTGAACAAAGATAACTTTGCATCATGGAAAATCAGGATAAGACTCCACCTATCAGGTATTGGAATTGATGTTACTCAATACTTGGATATTGAATATGTGTTACCTAAAGGACCTCATACACTGATCAATTGAGATAAAATCATGAGCACAATTGCATGATGATAGAGCTTGCTTCCTCACACTCGGATTTTGAATTTGAAGATGTCAAAACATGCACCTCTGCAAAGAAAATGTGGCACAAATTGAAGCTAGTACATGGAGGAGATGCTAATGTACTAAGAGATAAGGCAGAAATCCTAAGAGGGACATTTCATGACCTAAGGATGAAAGAAGGAGAAAATATCACTCAGTATAGCTGCAGAATCAAAGAAGTAGTCAATGTTATCCGAGGAGTTGGAGGTGTACTTGAAGAAGAGATGGTGGTAAGTAAAATCCTAAGAACCTTACTGCCTATATATGCTATTAGATTATCTTCTATATGATAAACAAGAGCATTAGAAAACAATAATGTTACTCTAGATAGTCTGATTGGTAGACTGATTTAATTTGAGATGAATAACTTTGATAATAGTGTCTTACCATCTATAGAGTCTGCATTCAAATATTCTTTGAGAATAAGTAAATCAAATCATAAACACACTATGAGAAATGATAGTGAAATTGATAGTGATGATCAAGATCTTGATGAGATTTAAGCACTAATGGCAAGAAGAATGCAGAGAGGCAAACGTAGATACAAAGGTAAATTACCACTTGTATGTTTTAATTGTAAAGATGTTGGACACTTTTCTACTAGATGTCCTAACAGAAGAAAAGATGACAGAAGTAATGACAGATCATATGAAAAAAAGTTTGATAAAGGCGATAATAGAGATTACCAAAGCAACCGATAATCTAAAAGAAGAGATAGCCGAGACTACAAGGACAAAGGGAAGAAAGCTTGTTACTTGGATAAGAATAGAGATGGAGATACTTACACCGAATCTGATGAAGACATTGAGATGGTATTTTTAGCCATGAAGGATGATTCAAACAAAGAAGAAAGGTATGTAGAAACTGCATGCATATCTAAGGTTAGTAAGAATGATGTCTAGATCATAGGTAGTGGCTGCACTCACCACATGACCGGTGATAAACAAAAGTTTGAAACTTTTGAGCATTATAATGGTGGATCAGTAAGAATGGGTAATGACACACCTTGTCTAGTTGAAGGTAAAGGAACCATAATGCTAAATAATCCGATCAGATGTGAAAATTCCTACTGGGTAAAAGGAATTAATTATAATCTATTGAGTGCTTCACGGCTGAATAACATAGGTCATCGAGTAGCATTTAAGAATAAGAAGGCAAAGATCCTCAATGAATCAGGAAGGTTGATCAGAACTGGTGAACAGACAAAAGGTAACCTATTCTATCTTGATGACATTAACACCACTTGTTTAATGGCTAGAAATGAAGACATATGGTTATGGCATAAGAGACTATGTGATGTGAACTTTTTCAACATGATAAAGATAAGAAATAAAAGGAAATTAAGAGGCTTACCGAGCATGTCAAAGCCCAAACATATCAGGTGCAAGAATTGTCAAAAAGGTAAAATGAAAAAGTATAGTTTCAAGAGTAAAGCCCATGCATCTAATGCAATTCTAGAATTAGTTCATACTGATCTATGTGGACCCATGAGGACAAAGAGTTACTATGGTGATAGGTATTTCATTCTCTTTGTAGATGATTATTCTAGAATGATGACAGTTATGTTCATAAAAGATAAATCGGAAGCATTCAAGATGTTTAAATGGTATAAAGCTATGGTAGAAAAACAAAGTGGTAAGGAATTAAAATTCTTAAAATCAGATAGAGGAGGGGAATTTATTTCAGATTAATTCACTAGGTTTTGTAATGAGCATGGAATTAAAAGACAGGTTTCTGCACCGAGAACACCACAGTAAAATGGGATTGCTGAAAGGAGAAATAGATCCATTGTTGATTGTGCAAGAACACTGATGATTGAGAAAAGCATCACTCAAACTTTATGGAGGGAAGTTGTCAGTATTGTTGTCTACACATTAAATAGAGTACAATTAAAGGACGCCAAGCAGACACCCTATGAGCTATGGTATGGTTACACATCCAATGTAAGTTACTTCAGAATCTTTGGAAGTTAATGTTATATTTTAAAAGATGATAGAAATGGAAAGCTTGACTCCAAAAGTGAAGAAGGAATCTTTCTAGGGTATTCCACCAAAAGCAAGGCTTATAAATGTCTTAACAAGTCCTCTAACAAGATAATTGAAAGTGCAAATGTTAGAATAGATGAATTTGTAGAGAAAAATGATGAGGAAAGCATAACAAAACTAGAAGACTACAATAGATTTTTTTATAATAAAGAACCTGACACTCTACCCTAGCAATAGTGTATCACTTCTGATCAATGGAATAATGCACCCAAGCATCAGGCTACAAATATCAAAAATCATGAAAGTGCTCAAGATGATGTACCGAGCGATGAAGATCAGAATGATGAACAAAGAGCTGAACCGATACTTTCCAAGTATGTCAAAAGACATCATCTACAGAACTAGATCATAGGAGACAAGAAGGCTAGAATGAGAACAAGAAGTAAGCCACTGAATACTAGATGTTTAATTTGTGATTTTGAGCCTAAATCTATTAGTACTGCACTATAAAATGAAGAATGGGTCAGTGCTATGAATGAAGAGATAGAACATATTAAGAAGAACAATACATGGACACTATTACTGAGACTAGATGACAAGAATGTCATCGGTACCAAATGGATATTCAGAAATAAGCTGAATGAGAATGGAGAAGTTACAAGAAATAAAGCAAGGTTAGAATGCAAGGGGTAGGCACAAGAAGAAGTTATTGATTATGGAGAAACCTTTGCACCTGTTGCTAGACTAGGAGTCAGAATTTTACTTGCTTATGCTGCATTCAAAGGATTCAAGGTATACCAAATGGATGTCAAATCTGCATTCCTAAATGGAGTACTTGAAGAAGAGGTATACATTGAACAACCAGAAGGGTTTGTTGATCCTGACAAGAGAAACATGGTATGTAGACTACATAAAGCCTTGTATGGATTGAAACAAGCACCTAGAGCCTGGTATGAAATACTTCACTCCTATCTCATAAGCATTGGATTTGTAAGAACAAGTGAAACTAGCAATCTGTATTTAAAATAAGATACCGATGGTAATATTCTGATTGTTGAAATATTTGTTGATGATATCATATTTGGGGGTAATGATATGTTATGTAAATACTTTGCTAATGAAATGAGCAAAGAGTTTGAAATGTCTATGTTTGGGGAGATCAAATTCTTTCTTGGTCTACAGATTCTTCAACAAGATGCAGGCATATATATCACTCAATCCAAATACATCAAGGAAGTGTTGAAGGTATTTGTCATGCCCAAAACTAGCTCAAAACACACAGACAATTTTTTTTTAAATACAAGTACATACAACTAACAATGGATGTGTTGAGGAAAGGTGATAACATGGTGAAGTTAATCTTCGAGTTGCAAAGTATATTCATAGATTGGATTAGGGTTATGCCACATACGGATGCAAAGTTGGAGCATCAACTTGTTGTATGGGTTACATGAACTCTTGGGTCAGGTTAGATTAACTATAGTTTTATGCTTAACCATGTGCAGTATCGTGATAGTAATTTAATTGATAAGATCATATGATGGATTAGGTTGATCTAGTAATTACTTTAACTCTTAACCTTGATTACAACTTAATCCATTTAAATCTAATACTAATTCTCAAATAATAAAAGAGAACTAAATTAATGACAAGGATTAATATGCATAACCTTTCTTATCTATCTATCTTTGAACCCACTTGAATATATATATTAAATTATCCACTAATATAAGGACTGATTAAATTCTACTCCCTTTTTAAACAATCATACATGAAACATTTATCATTTGACATAATTAAAATTTAATAACAATTTCACTATACCAAATAAACTATTAATTAAAATCTAATAACCGAAATCTAATTATGATTTTCTAACGTACCAATATCATTTCTAATTAAATTCTCCCCTTTTTACCAAAAACACATGCAATCCTAATTCATTAATCCCCTAGCAAATTTAAATTAACCTTTAATAAAACAATTAAATTATCCTCTAATAGAAAATTAAATTAACTTTTAACAATCAAATTACCTCTAGTAAAAATAATTAAATTATCCCCTAATAGAAAATTAAATTAACCTTTAGTAATCAAATTACCTCTAGTAAAAATAATTAAATTATCCACTAATAGAAAATCAATTTGACCTCTGACCCCTTGAACACAAGAACAATATATTCCAATTAACATAATGAAATTTAATTAACAACTAACTAATAACAATGATTTAATTTAATTAATTAACCATTATATATATATATATATATATATATATATATATATATATAAAAAACTCTAAAGGCTGATTAAATCTTAAACAAGTAAAAAGAAGATTTATTAACTACTAATCTTAATCAAACTAACTAACCCTACTAACTAGCTTACTAACCTACCTATCCCTCCTAACTAGCCCATCCATCACCCATCACCCCTATTTTCAAGGCCCACTTTCCAAGTGGGTGGGGTGTGGGAATATCCCAAGATGCCCTTAAGAACTGCGAATTTTTATGCAAGAGGAAGCCTTGTGAAAAAGGCATGTGTTGGTTTCAAGGGAGGAGGTGGGGACCACCTCAAAGTTTCCCATCCAAAGTGCAGAGAATTAAATGAGAAGTCAACCCAAATGAGGTAAGGGGAAATTTCGCAAGGGAAGGTGTATGGAGGGGTGCTAAAACCAAGGTATATGCAGATCCCCATGGAAATTCACATGGTTTGGAGAGATGGGTGCAAAACCCAAGTAGTTTATTGCGTGACTCTTTTTTTTTGTTTTAAAAATTTCCTTTCAATATTTACAACATAAGTGTGTGGGGCCCACGGGGATGGGTGCAACATCATGCCTCCCTTATTAATTAAAATTATGTATTAGCACTAAAGGGATAATTAGGGGGTAATTAAGGGGGTTTAGTGAGGGGAATATATAGAGAATATTCTCTGTGTAAGGGGGAAATTAAATCCCTCCCCATACATTTTCTATAGAGTATTTTTTCTCTACATTATGGAAAATGTCATGGTATAATTTGGTTATAAGTTCTAACACATTGATATTGTTGATTTTCTTTTTGGAGTAGTTTATTGTTTGCATTTGATTTATTTATTTTTGCAATACACTAAGTGAACTAGAACTTAAACATTTGTATTAGTTGATTTTCACATTAGTATACTACTTGGTTGATTTTCTATTGTTATCAAGTTTATCTCTTCTTTTCAAGGATTGAGGTTGCAATGAAAATTTTAATGTAGAGTAATGATCCTATTGGAATAGAATTCAGATTTCCAAAGGAAGAATGAAGTGTTTTAACTTGAAACTTTAAAATCAAATATATTATAAAGATTACAAGATTCATAAATCCACAAGATTTTATATGCTATGAAAACTATTACATAATAAATAAGAGGTTTTCACATCTTGCTTAACAAAGTTTTCAAAATGGACATTGCAACACTTAACAAGAAATGAATCTCAATACAAGGAGTAACCATGCAACATTAAAGTTGCTCTCACACAACTACACCAAAATGGAGATTTCTCCTAAGCATTTTCCACAATCATCTTGACTTCAAAACCTGCAAATACATGAAGAGAACCATGGGAAGCTCACCTCCCAACCAAGATCTCAAAGAGACCACCCCCGAGCTTGGATAACCAAGGCTAAACAAGTAACACATCCAAATTCTTGCAACCATCATATATGCACAACACAATAATTAACTCCCAACCAAGGCTTCACAAATGAGTTTTCTAAACCCATTGAAGTAGGGTGAAGGTGGGATTTTCCAAGGAGGAGAATGCCATTGCCTATTCAGAATTTTTAATAAGATTTTTTCCATGACTTTCTAAGGCTACATTGACATTCCTTCCATATACACATTTGTTCATTTCCTCTTCAAGGAAAAACCACATACATCTTCCATCCAATCTTCCATTATCTCCCCCAGAATTAGGATCAAATACAATGGCATGCAAAGGCCCATACACCTTTCATTTTCTCCCTCTTCTCTTCATGAGAAGAGACTCTCACTACAATGGAGAGCCCAACTAACGCCTTCACCCAAGGCCACTTATTCCCTTTCCAAGGGTAAGTAATGTCTTAAACACCCATGAAAAACACTCCCAATCCAAAGGAATAAGAAATGATACAAAAATCTAAATACATCCCCAACCCAACACACAATAACAAGATCTAAATACAATAACACTATACAATATTTACATATATGAACTCCATACAAAATTTACATATATGAACACCATACAAGATTTACATGTTCATAAAAACAATAACATACAAAGCTAAAATGCAAGAGTATTTCTCCATGGCAAGAATCTAGTTGAGAAGAATCCCTTATCCTTTCCTTTTTCTTCCTCCAACCCTAATTGTCTCTAAAATTAGAGAGTAGGTGAACACCCACTAAGTTTCTCCAAACCCTCTAAAAAGACCCCTAGAAGTGTACTCAAGACCTAGCAATTAATGATACATGTCATCTAGTCCTTTGGTCTTACCTCTTGTCTCCCCTCTTAATTGAGAGTTTAGTAAGGAGTGTGGGACAAGTTAGATGCATGAGGTCATCTCCATTTTCGCCACTTTTGAAAAGTAGACATTTTGGAGGGCCATAATGGCGATCTAGGCTTTCCCATAGGTAAAAAATAGCCCCCAACCCAAGGTACCCCCTAGGGCTGCCTAATTTTGGCCAAAAATATACTCTAGGGTCACTTTTGACCCCTCCAAAGTACCCCTAAAGTTCAAATCCGAGTTCCAACTTGATGTGATCCCAACAAGACATCTATATGCAAGTGGGATTAATATATCATCTTATAAGGTTTGGTGATTCTTGTCCAAGCCCTAATTTGACATGTCACCATCCACATGGACAATACAAGTGTCAAGTGACACAAAAAAAAATACACATCACATTCACAATGACATGTCCAAACAACAACATGAATTTAAACTATTAACAC
>MU226773.1:1074350-1088739 GCA_018584345.1 Thuja plicata | reverse complement strand
ATTAAACCTTGGCTTACTCAATTCACATGTGTTTAGCCCTGATTCTCTGAATAATTCCATGGTTCTCTTTCCTGCACACTAAACTCAAGCATCAGTAGTCCAAGATAATAAAATCACATGCAATATACATTTTTAATTCATACTTAGCAACATTAATCAATAAGCATAATTAAATTCCTAATTACAATTTTCATACAGGAATGTTTAAAACATAATAATTCCATAATCATCATGACATAACATCCATGAAATAATCAAGTCTAATCATGATCCGATCTTCTCATTAATTCACTTATCTAAACATATATAATCAAAATCAACCACATGTTCTAGGTCTAATCCATATCAAAATGTAATCCATACAATATAATCATCATCATAAACATAATATCTCGAGTCTCTGTTAGGATAATCAAAAAGTGTACCAATGTATCAAAATAAGTGTATCAACTGAGCTATGATGGGTTGGGGTGAGGCCTTGCAATATTCAAGATGGAATATTCCAAGCCAGTTGGAACACCTATGGAAACTAGATGTAAGATGACAAAGGAAGATAAGTCAAATGAGGTAAATCAGACCTTATACAGATCAATGATTGGAAAAGTAATATATGTTGTTCATACTAGACTAGATATTGCACATGCAGTTGGAATAGTTGCAAGATTCTCTGCTAATCCCAAAGAATCACATATGATTGTTGTCAAGAGAATTCTGAGGTGTTTGAATAATACCGAGGACTATGGATTATGGTATAACAAAAAGAGAAAATTAGAGCTTCAATTCTATACAGATGTTGATTGGGCTAGAAACCTAAATGATAGAAAGAGCACAACTAGAGGAGCATTCCTCATGGGTGACAGACTTGTCACATGGATCAGCAAGAAGCAAGGATGCATCTCACAATCTACTGCAGAAGCATAATATGTGGTTTTTGCTACAAACTGCTCTAATATTGCATGGATCAAATAATTACTAGAAGGTATGAATATGAAAATTCTTGAACCAGTAATTATCTATTGTGATAATATCATTACAATAAACATATCAAAGAATCTATTCATGCATGCTAAGACTAATCATATTGCTATCAAGTATCATTACTTAAGAGAGCAAGTGCAAGAAAAAGAAGTGATACTAGAATATGTTCAATCCAATGAACAATTAGCAGACATATTCACCAAGTCATTGCCTAAAGATACATTTGAGTACCTGAGATGGAGACTAGGGGTCCAACCCTGGTCTATTAGTCACTAAGTTGACTAGGAGGTTGCATCAGCCTACACACAATTAGAAGATCATTCATGTTGATGCAAGTAATAAATGGACTACAAAGATGGCAGGGGTGGCAGAGATGGAAGGCACCCTCCAGTGAATAGAGGTCAGATTCATGGCCGAGATGATAGGGTTGATGAAGGTGATGATAGGGGTGGTGGTGGAGCAGAGGGAAGATGAACTCATCTCAGGTTTGTGCCTCCATGCATGGATCTAGGTTTGTTAGTCACTAGATAGTAGCAGCACAGATTAGCAGATAAGAGACCTAGTGGGGGATGTGGACCTCCTAGACAAGATCCTCTGAGATATTCTAGCACGGATACAGGTAGGAATAGAGATCCATTTTCAGAGAGAGAGAGAGAGAGAGGCTCATGGCTTGCATTACCACATTGGAGACATTGTTGGTAGAATTTGTCACCTATTTAACTTCTCCTCTTACGATATGGTAACATAATAAAAATTAGTTAATCAATTGATTGACATCAATGACAAAACAATAACTAATCTAACCATTTCTACATTCATGATACTCGATATCAGTTAGTCTTCATCATCTCCATCAGATATTCATCAATTAATCAACATCTATTGCTTCTCTCTACTCCTCTAAGATGTTGGATGAATGGTGCTTAGTAATGGTATTGGCAACGTCTATGACTTAGGAGTGCTGAGAAAATGATATTGATATGATCACAAGAATGCTTGATGCTTCGCAAGAATCTTGTAGAGTAAGTGTGCACAAAGTTTCAAATCTTGGATCCTTCAAATGGTTGTGAAGGGTTGATTATATAAAATATCGAAAATGATTTGGATGGTTGAGATTGATCCCAGAGATTAGAGAATGAATGATTGGAATGAAAAGGAACTAGAGAATATATCAATAAACTCCACCTCTTCAACTAGGAGAGAAGAGGTGATGTTTTAGTTAACTGAGGAGCAACCAATAAACTCCACCTCTTCAACTTGGAGAGAAGAGGGGATGTTTAGTTAACTAAAAAGCAACCAGTTTACTCCACCTCTTCAACTTGGAGATAAGAGGGGATGTTTAGTTAACTAAAAAGTTGATCATGAGTTACCTTTTTGAACTTGAGAAAGGATTTATTTGAATAGTTAATTGATTTTTTATAATTAAAGTATTCAAACATGAGATAATTGAATTCTTTTTATTTAGAATTGAATTATTGAGTGAAATTAATTTAAATAGAGGAATAAATTAATAAGTTTAAATATTTAAATTTAAAATTTAGGGAATTGAATTTAATTAATTAATAAAGATTAATTAACTAAGGTTAATTAATTAAATAAATTTAATTATTTAATTAATTTTGGTAAAATGATTAAATATTTAGGGGAATGGATTTAGAAGAAATAGATGATTAATTAATGATCAAAAAACTATTAATTAATAGATGAAAAATAGTGTTTTAATGTAAGGTTGCAAGTCTGCCCATTTTAGGGTTTCTACACTACTATGGCCGATATTGCCAATTGGTTTAGGAAGGCTCTCGGATCCCAAGTAAGTATAACCCTACTCACTGATAATTGCTTTTATCTTGAAAGCAAAAATTCTTCTATTAGTAGTAGACTTTTAAACGGTAAACATTTTTTTTTACAAGGGATACATTATCAAATTCATAGAATGGAAACCCAATTTTTATCTAGGAATGTTTGACTCTATATTTGTACCAAAATGGATAAGCATTCAGAACCTTCTGGTAGAATTAATTCATAGCAAAATTGTCTTACAATTGGGGGATTGTATGGGAGGAACTCTAGGGTTAGAAGAAGATTACCTCAAATCTTCTGAAATCAAAATCCTAATTCAAACTAAGGAAAGTATGAAATTTTTAAAACCAATTAAATTTATTACTAAGAGATCTATTTATCATATTAATCCTAAATTCTATACAGGTGATATAGATAGTAATATAACACTACTTTCCCCACATTCCCTTAGAAGGGAGGCAGAGATCTCCAGATCTATTAAAAGCATGACAAACCTTAGTGACAGTCTAATAATAGAGAAGGAGTTTCATTCTAGCATTTATTCTGAAACCCCCCATCCAATATTCTTAGACTATGAGGAAGGGGAAATATTAGATCATATCACTATCTCAGTGAAGCTACAGGACCTCCCTGTTATTTCTTTTAATGAGAAAATTGGGGGCTTCCTTATCTCCACCAAAGGTTCACAACATAATTTACCAAAAAATGAGAACAATCAAGTAGTAGGCATGGGTAATATTAATTCCCCTAGTAAACAAATAAATTGTAGTATACCCAATCGAACCCATGATAACTCATGTCCATCTCTAGATAAGGTGTATAATGAAATTAAAAATACCACTAAGAAAGTTAGGACTGTTCAAAGAACTAACCAAAGTATTGATTATAGTTTAAAACATAAAATGGATGAGTCATTAATGTATATTAACAATGAAAGATACAGTCCAACCAAAATCAGTAGGATTATGGATAGTGAACAACATAATAAGGGAGAAGAAAAGATGGGGAACTCTAAAGAAAGAGATGTGGAAAATATTAGTTATAATAATGAAATTAATTCCATAATAGATAATCAACTAAATTCAAATCAAATTAGTGATTCCCAAGTAGAGAAGGAAGTTGAGGCTATCACCAATTTTATAGGGGAATCATTGGTGGATGAACTAATGGAATTACTTATAAATGAAATTTGTGATAAGGAAGAACTCGAATGGCAGAAAAAACTTCTAATAAAAGGAATAATAGAGGCATATAATAATAGTGAATTAATGCTACTTGAGGAGAATTCGGATGAGATGGAATTTCAGAGTCCAGAAATAAATAAGAAAGAGGTAGGAAATATAATGACCTTGAGGAAGGATTTTATAAATAGTGAAACCTCTTTAGATACCGTAGAAAGGGATTATAACCAGAGGAAAATAGAAATCTTGAAGATAGGGACAAAAATGGAGATTAATATAAACAAGTAGAGAGTTTCAATAAGAATAATAGATGTGATAAAATTCTAGAAAACACAGAGAAGATAATTCATTTTAACTCAGAATTTCCCTTGGAATTAGATAATACTATAGAATGTAATAGACATATAGTTAAGGGAAGGATTAAGGATGCAGATGATCCTATAATTAATTTGGATTGTATGGAAAAGGAAAACTCTGTAGGAATTATTATCAAGGTACCAAAAGAATTACAGAGAGGGCCTTTTATAAACATAATAGAAAATAACCTTGATAATAACAATATTAATAATCTGAGAGAATCGGTAAAGAATATGGGAAATATAATGTTAAGAGGAATGAATGAGAACTATGGGATTAATGAGATAGGGGAGATAGATGAAATTAATTATTTTTTAGGACTAAATCAAGATTCAGATGATGTATTGATTTTGAAAGTTTTGAAATCAATGGAACAAGATATAGATGAGGCAGAACTTGAAAAAGAAAAAAAGAACAAACCTCCATCACAAGAAAAGTTAGGATTGATTATAACCTCTGCTGGAAAATCCTCTCTGATTTTGCCAAAAAATCTCTCAAAAGAGGAAAAAAGTCTCATAAATAATTGAGACAGAAATATGGACATGCTTCAAGTCAAGTGAAAATTAAGTCAATCCTAAATGTAGGGAAGGGGAAGTTCCTTCCCAATGAGCCATGAACATAATATCATGGAATGTCAGGGGACTAAATGCCCCTAAAAAATGTCTTTTTAAAATGTGCTTATCTACATTTGAGGTGGACCTTATAATCCAGGAAACCAAATTTGAACAAGAAGGATATGAGAACCTCAGCAAAAAACTAGGGCTTTGGGAAGTGAAGGGAGCATACTCGGATGGGGCCCTCTAGAGGACTTGCTGTTATATGCAACCCAAGATTTCTTTCCCTAGATTCTATTGATATAAAGTCTCATTGGATTACAGTTAGAATTAAAAACTTACAGAGTAATTTAGAAATTATAATCATCAATATATATGGTCCAAAATTTCTACGTGAAAAAAGGACTGTTTGGGATGAAATTGGTGATTTTAGTAATAACTACCCAAATGAGGATATTTTTATAGGAGGTGACTTGAATGTCATTCTATAAATAAAGGAGAAAATGGGAGGCTCAGAAAAGATAACTCGGACTATGGTTGAATTTAAAAATTGGATACAAAAAATTAGGGGTATGGAAAAACCCCTAAATAATGGAACCTTTACTTGGTCCAATAAGATATCAGAACTAGAATATATAGCGGAAAAACTAGATTGATTTTTCTATTTAGGTGACCTGACAAGCTTCAGTCTCAATCTCATATCATGCATAATGGAAACTTTAGGATCAGACCATTATCCTATTAGCCTAAGTTTAGAATAAAATTATATACCTAAAAAGAACCCTTTTAAGTTTGAAAAAATGTGGCTGAAAGATGAAAATAGCCTTTTGAGAATAGAAGAATGGTGGAATGGAAAAACTTTTAAGGGATCAAAAACTTTCATACTAATGGCTAAACTTAAACATGTTAAGCGATGCCTTATTGAGTGGAATAAAGAATTCTTTAGGAATATCTTTGATTCTAAAAAATTTATAGAACAGGAATTAGCAAACCTAAATGAACAAATTATTATGAAAGGTATGGATTTAAACATACATACAAAAGACAAAGATCTTTTAAAATATTATGAAGATATATTAGAAAAAGAAGAAACCTTCTGGAGGAAACGATCAAGACAGGTATGGTTAGAAGACGGGGATAGAAATACAAAAATAAAATCATAATAGATCTAAGGAAAAATGAATTTTTAATAGGGTTAGAAGCATTAAGAAATTTGATGGTACATTAACCGAAGATCCTGAGAATATAGCTTCAAAATCAGTTAATCATTTTGAGTGTATTCTGAACAACCTAGATGGATAAGATAGAATTTCTCAAGATTATTTACTATCTAACATTCGTCATATAATATCAGTAGAGAATAACAAGATGCTTAATGAAAAATTTACTAAAGAGGAAGTAGAAACAAACCTACACAACCTTCATCTAGACAAATCTCCTGGACCAGATGGGTTTCCTACTTTCTTTTTCCAACAATGTTGGCATTTCATAGGCGACAAAGTTGTAGCGTCTTTAGAAGGGATGAGAAATTCAGGAAGACTCCTACAAGAAATCAATAACACATTTATCGCACTAATCCCAAAAAATTTCAAACCCGGATGGATATGATGATTATAGACCTATAACTCTATGTAATACTTTGTATAAGTTACTTACAAAGAATTTGGCCAATAGGCTAAAGAGGCTTCTCCCTAAGCTTATCTCAGAAGAAAAGACAGGCTTTGTATCAGGGAGATCTATCCTAGATGGTGTAATAATTACACAAGAAGTCATTCATTCTATCCAATACAATCATACTCCTAGTATGCTTATTAAATTAGATATTAAAAAAGCATATGAAAAAGTAGACTGGAATTTTTATGCAAATGTTTAGAATCATTTGGTTTTTCCAAACAATGGATAAATTTAATCTTTGAATGTATATCTAGTCCAAAGATGTTTGTCTTGGTCAATAGGAATCCATATGGATTTTTTAATATCACCCTAGGGTTAAGGAAAGGATACCCCTTTCCCCTTTCCATTTCATCATTATGGTAGAAGCCTTACGTCGCTCCCTTACAAAGGCCAAATTGGATAATTTAATCTCAGGTATTAAAGTTACTAAAGAACTAGATCCATGCACTCACCAATAATTTTTTGATGATAATTTACTCTTTGAAATGTTAATCCATTATAATCAAAAACAATTAAGAACTTATTGGATTTATATACTAAGGCATCAAGACAACAAATAAATAAGGAAAAATATGAAATCTTCTTCTTCAATATGGTGGACCAAGTACAACAGTCCATATGTAAATGTTTAAAATTTTATGTCGGAAAACTACCAAGTAAATATCTAGGGCTTTCCTTAGACAAAGGTATTAGATCAACTAATCTTTGGGATAGAGTCTTAAACAACCTCGATAGAAAGGTCAAATCCTGGAAGGCTAAATGGTTAACTAATGCAGGTAAAACTATGATGATCAAATATGTGTTGTCTTATATACCAATCTATCAACTGATGTGTTTTAGCTTACCAAAAGGTATAGATAATGAGATAAATAAGAGATTAAGAACATTATTTTGGAAAGAATCTAATGACAAAGACAGATTAGAAACGATAGCATGGGAAAAAATATGTAAACCTAAGGAGGAAGGAGGGCTAAATATAAAGGATATTAAATAACAAAATCTAGCACTAGGAGATAAACTGGTATGGAAAATATATAAAGATCCTGAGGCCAAATGGGTTAATATATTAAGGTACAAATACTTAGAAGGAAGGGATCCACTGAGTATCTTCAGACATAAGTCTCCTCCTAAAGGATCAAGGGTATGGAACTTCATTTTAGATAGTAGAAAAGTAATAACAGACAGCATATCCTGGGATATAGGAGATGGTAGCAAAGCTCTCTTTTGGGAAGAATCATTGGGGGAATTTCCACCTCTCAACTCTATTATAATTAATAAACCAGCCATAGATTTCATAAAAAACTACAAAGGTATGTATGTCAAAGATTATATATAAATATTAGATAATAACCCTGCTCTAGGTTGGCAATGGAAATCTTTCAAAGATATGATGATTTTAGAGAAACTATTGAAAAGAAATTGAGATATCAAAAAATAACTCCATCTACTAAGAGTGAAAAAGTGATATGGGCCAAATCAAATAATGGGGAATACAATACCAAGGTAAGGTACAAATCACTTAACACAAGTAGATAGAATATCACAGGTCTACCTATAGACTTATGTTGGAATAAAGATTGCCTTCCTAAGGAAGGCATGTTTTCTTGGATCGCGATGCAGAAAAGAATTCTAACCACAGAATGGTTTAATAAGGTAGGCTATCAAGGACCATCAAGATGTGTTTTATGCAAAAAATAATGTGAATCAGTAGACCACTTATTATTAGGATGTGATTTATCTCACAAGTGTTGGATGTGGTTAGCAAATAAACTGAATTGGAACTCTGCATTCTCGGATAACCTAAAGGACATGTTTAAGATTTGGCCTCAGAAGATGGGAAAAGGTATGTATAGAAAGATATGGACAATTGCTCCATCAATTATCATATGGGAAATTTGGAAGGAAAGAAATAGAATAATTTTTAAAAATGATAAATTAGGAAGACCAATTCTTAAATAAAATAGAATCATGTATAGAAAAAGTAGTAAATGATCGTAATATGAATGGATGGAAAGATTTAACATTTACCCATGAGGATGAGAAACTGAGGAAGAAATGGTATGGTTTAAAATTCCTCCCTTTGTTGGTCTACAAGGGAAGGATAAGGAAGAGCAAAGATGGAATTGTGTTTGGAAACAACCACAAGAAGGATGGCATAAAATAAATTTTGATGGGGCATCTAAAGGTAACACAGGTCATGCAGGAATAGGATGGTGTATCTATGATTGGATAGGAAATCTTATTGCACACAAAGTTGTACCTCTAGGAATAGTCACAAATAATGTAGCGAAGTGCAATGCTCTAATAGAGGGGTTATAGTTATGTAAGAAACTGAAAATAGATAGAATTGAGATAGAAGGTGATTCATCCTTAGTAATCAATGCGATTAGGGCAGGCAAAAATCAAAACTGGAGTCTGAATGGACTTATAAATAGCAGTTTGATGCTTTTATCCACCTTTAAACATTACACAATCAATCATATATACAGGGAAGGCAATAAGGTTGCAGATTCCCTAGCTAATATAGGAGCAGCAGGAGAGCAAGAAGAGTATGTTGCCACTAGGAAAGAGGAGATAACTTAGTAAACTTATGAAAAAGATAAAATTACTAACTAAGATAGACTTTTAATATAACATTTATGACCAAAAGAATAAATTTCAACTTGTAAGTTAATATAATTTCTCTCAGACTAGCTTTAACTTGTTTATTAACAAATTCATCCAATAGGAATAACTTGGTGAGGTGATTAGGAAAATAAATACAGACTAACAAAGCATAAACGAATTTACGAGGTTAAAAGAAGAAAGAATGTGAAAAGGCATGCACACTAAAAGGGCGTCGATCAAAATTCTATATCCCTTCAACATATTAGTAACTACTATAAGACCTTATTATTCGAAGCATAGAAGGGAAGAGATTCAATTTTCAGAGATGTTTCAGGATCTATCATGACAACTCCAATTAAGCTTAGATGCACAAAATCTCAAGTTGCATTTGATGGAGAAATAACTACTAGGAGACTTAAGAAAATGATGATGATTACTTATGATATCACTGTTAGAGCAGTTTATAGGATCCTTGGAAGTGAATTTATCGAAAACAATAATAAGTATCAAATAAACTCTGATATTCCAGCCATGTTCATCACTTTAGCTATGCAAAACGATCCAGATATACAAACAATAGGAAGATTATGCAGAAGGATTTTCAAGAAGAAATGCCTAAAGGATCTAGACAAAGTTATAGGGAGAAGTAGAGAAGATATTATTGTTCCTAAACCAAGGCACTATAATCACTTTACTATCAATGAAAACTTTAGTGGTGATTATTCACCAATTGGCAAATGTCGGATGTTGGCGAGCGGGGAATTGGCAATTTTTTTCATATATTAGATTGACCCTATCGCCTGACAATTATTAATATTGGGACCAATGCCCGGGCCCATTGCCCATCGCTTTATTTAATTTTCTACTTTTCTTACACATTATTGCCAATGGAATCTAATTTTTGGTCCCCATAAATTTTAAAAATTTGCCTATAATTTATACGCAACCCAAATGGACGGCCTATATTCGCCAATAGATTTATACATATATATTTATAGGTCGCCCCAAATTTTCTTAGAATTTTGTGGATGCGTGTCTCAACCTAACTCAAATTTGCCAACTTTATTAATCATACCTTCGTATTGGACAACCCATAATCGCCTCGCAAATAACAAAAGATGTGTTAAAATTATGCAAGCTTCACCAAATTTGTATACCTTGACCTAATACCTCTCACTAAATTTTCCAAATAAGGATAGTATAAAAAAATTTGATCAATAGCAAAGTTTCAGACTGTTTAGTGCAACTGCATACTGCATTGGCGAGTAGCGACTGCAATTTAATTTGATGCAAAGGTAAGTGATACTTATTCTGCGACTCTATAATTTTGATTTCATTATTATTTAGTGGTAACCAGTTAGCGAACACTGGTGACCAAGGAGACCTCAGACATGATTTTAGGGCCAATAAATCTATAATCATATTTATATATATTATATTCCATTGTCACTTCTTCAACAATTTAACATTTTTTTGCAGTGGAAGTCGTTGGAGAATAGAGATGTCAAACAAAAATAAGGGTAACAAGAATAAGGGTAAGGCTCCTGCAAGTGGGGAAATCCAAGAGAGGCCAACAAAATGCAGAACCTTATCATCGTACTTTGGTCATGGTGTTGGAAATGTTTCTCTCCAAAATTGGGAAGTTGCTTCATCACAAGTAGATTTTGAAGATTCACAACCTGAAACTACATGACATATTGAAGAAGTAGGTGAACTTGATATCTCAGATCACGATGAACTTGAAGAGGATTTTGAGTTAAATACCTAGAGTAGCCATAATGATATAATCGACTTGGATGAGACTGAGAATGTCATATATGATGATGGTGCAGGGAAAAAGAAAAGAAAAAACAATTCAAAAAATGATCGAAAGTGGGAGTTGTCGAGGAATTTTCAAATAGAATGGGTGTCAAGTATCCATTCATTGAACCAGTGGACAATCCAATTGAAGGTCAGCCTCTGGTAGAATGCAGATGTAAGATTTGCACCAAGATAAATAAAAAGGAAAAGAGGTTGCAGTTAAAAATTGACACCATAGAGAAGCATATGGGTAAAGTTTACAAAAAAAAAAACCATAGATGGAGTTGAAAAATCAGTGATAAGATAGAAAACAAAGGATGAATCTCTGTATGTTATGAATGCAAAATTATATGAATTTTAGCTGAATATACAGATGAAGCCTGCTCAAGTTAAAGGCTCTATTGAAGCTTGTTTTGGAAAAGCATTGGAAGTAGAACTACTGGGAAAAGATGTTCAGTTAAGTGTGTTTTTAATATTTTGAGTAGAGGGCGTCCTATGACAGACTACCCATCATTGAGTGCTTTATTAAACTTTCTAAAAGTTCCTAACTATCCTAACAGTCACTGGTCAGTAAATCGTGGATGGGAATGGGCAAGTTGTTTTTCCGATGTTGAAAAAGAGGATCTAAAGGCAAAAATTAAAGAGTCAAATTTTATTGCATTGTCTTTAGACGAGGTTACAACAGTAGATAATAATTTGTGGGTATGCATGCATGTTTATACTATACACAACTTTGTCTGCCAACCTCATCTACTAACTATTGCTAAAATGAAGGATAATACAACAGCTAAAAATCTATTTGAACTAGTAAAGAGATCTCTAATTGAATATGGAGGTATAAATGATAGGATGATTTCCAATAAGTTGGTGTGTGTTGGAGTGGATGGAGATTCAGTAATGCAAGGCCACAGGGGTGGTCTTTGTACAAAGATACAATCTTCTTGTGTGCCCTACGTTACTCCCATCAACTGCATGGCCCACAGAATGAATCTAGCTTTTGGAGTTGTTAGCAAGCATGGTTAAGTACAAAAAATTGAATTTTTAATAAAAGAGCTCTACCAATACTTCTGTCGAAGTCCGAAATGATTGAGGGAATTTCAACACTTTGACGAAGGACTAACCGACGGGAACAAGCTTTTGAAGGATAATGATACTAGATGGATCTCTTTGGATGGACCAGCGCATTGAGTGTTTTCAGAATATCAATCATTGCTTGGTCTAATGAACTCAAGTCATGAAGAAGCAATGCTACCCAAATTTCCTGAGCTGCTACGAAGGTTAACTAATGTAGAGATACTCTTAACGTTAGCAGGTCTTCTCCCCCTACTGGAGGAAATGAGAAATATAATGAAAAAGGCCCAGTAAAGAGCAATGTATATTGTAGAATATGTTGTGCTTCGTAAATTTACATGCATGATGCTAGATAATCTCTATTGATCATGTGATGATGTAAAATTTTCCAGTTGGCTTAAAATCATAGATTTGGACAATCCTGACAACTTTTTAAAGATCGATGTAAACGGGGAGTTATGTGTAGAAATACGTGGAGTTGAGATACCAATGTACTACTATGCCAGGGTCAAGTCCAAGGAACTAGGAAGGAAGAATAGGAAGCGAGTATCAAGTGTTAAAAGGGAAGACTTTACCAAGATCGTTGAGTCTATAACTGCTTCTGTGAAGTGCATTGCCTATGATCTTTCCTTAGATATTAGAGTAAGATTCCCTCCAGTCAAACTACTTGAAACCATGTCTATTGTGTTTCCTCGATATTAGAGTATGAACAATTCGAAGGATTATCGAAATAAGCTACTAACTTTGATAGATCATTTTTGCAAAACCATAGAGTTAAATGGAGTAAGTCTAAATGGAATTTTAGATGAATCTTGTTTGAGAGAATAATCAGGCCATTTTTGACAAAAAATGAGGAAACAATATAATATTATGGAGAACCCCCATGAAGATGGATCGACAACAAGGCTTTGGAAATATCTAGCTGAGAGCAAAATGTTGATTGATTCAATATCAAAAAATTTCAAGCTTTCTGATTTATGTCTGACCATGATATTGGGATCAGTGAAGGATGAGAGATTTTTTAGTGCTTTGGGGTTCCTAAATTCAAAGCTAAGAAAAAAACTAGACAAGAATTTGGAAAATTGCTTGAGGCTCTATACATCCAGGTATGAAGTTCATACTTTTTCTTATGACAAGGCACTAAAATTATGGAGGAATAAATGTCAGAGAAGAGGGTTGGGCAACATTTCAAACCAAAGTGGGAGTGCCAGAGACAATGATGTGACTATCATTGACTCATGTACTGGTACTAGTAATGCTAGCGTTGAACTTGAGTTAAGCGGAGGTATGCAGAGTGCAGAAAACATAGCAAAGAACCAAGGAGGCTATGAAGTTGATGGCGATGAATCTAAGGATCCCGATAATGAGATGATGTGGCAACTTGAACCTTTGTAGAAGTATCAGGTCCTAGGTATTTATTAAACTTTTTGTTTTAGTCTACTATCAGTTTCTGTATCTCATCATCATTCATCAATCATGCATAATATCATATTCCAATGTCAAAATTCAAAAACATGAATGTGGTTGATAATCTCATGAATTCTACAATTAATAATGGTTTTCTTTTACATTATTCAACTCATATGGTACAATTCTTAAAGATTTTTTTATTTTTTTGAAAAATAGCAATTCATATGATACAATTCTTAGAAATAGAGATTCTCATTAATTTATTTACAACTATGACACAAT
This sequence comes from Thuja plicata, assembly GCA_018584345.1. Lineage (NCBI taxonomy): Eukaryota > Viridiplantae > Streptophyta > Pinopsida > Cupressales > Cupressaceae > Thuja > Thuja plicata. The sequence goes on along the minus strand of MU226773.1, from coordinate 1,075,025 downwards.
GTAACAATTCATTTGTTAATAGTAGTAAGAAGTAGAACACAACTTTGTGTGATTCTGTTTGCAAAAGTGAATTGACAATGAATTGTGACTCAAGAGTCAATACCCAATTTCAATTTCATTACCCTTAGCAAATGACCCTAAATTCCCTTTTATAGAAACAAGGGAGCAACAATAGCTTCAGGTCAATTTTCCTAATGTGAAGTCTCAAAATCAAAATTAGTAAGAGTCAAGACCAGTACACCATCTCTACAACTGTACATTTCTACATTTGACAGGCTAGTTTAGTAAATTAGCAATAGCATTATAGCATATGCTACATTGATCCTATTAAAAAAAAAAAAAAAGTTCAAACTTGTTACTTTTAACTCAATTCAAGCCAATAGATAAATAATATAGAGATGATTGAAATTGAAAGTACTTTCACATACTATTTTTTATTAGATGATTCTGCTAGTTTGTTTAATAAGCTCCATTCTGCATCGTTTGGAAGGTTAATATTTGTCAAGTTATAGTTGATGACCTGCAACCTTGTCATCCATTCATATTTTTTAGACTGACTTGAAAGCAATGATCCTTCCAATACTGCATTCAAATTTGTCAATGGTTTGATGCAGTTTGCAATGCCTTCATGAGTTGTGTCCTGAGGAAGCTTGCCTAAATCAGTGCTCATTGTCT
>MU226773.1:1046154-1059062 GCA_018584345.1 Thuja plicata | reverse complement strand
TAAGTGGTAGGTTTTATCATAAGCAACGATATCTATCTCTTCCCTTTAATATGTTTTGTGATACACATATATATGGGAGACATCTTTTCCTATCATTAGATAAGTATTTCAGTATAAAGGTGGGATTGGGAAACTGTATGGTTCTTCTTGACTAATGACTTACAGAATAATGTTTTTAGATGTAACTAACCCCTCAAATAGATCATGTCTTAAGATATTTGATCAAGAACCTTGTTCAGCTAACATCAGATAGATGCTTTTAATTATTATTTTATGGATAGATGATTGATAAAGAACTGAGTTTCATTTTTAAAATGAAAGAATATATAGATATTGTATTTTGCAGAAATAGTATTTGATGTTGAGATATGTGCAGGATTAGGTGAAAGCAAACAGGATAGGAAATAATGAGAGAAGGAACTCATAACAAATGCTCAAAAAAGTGGGAAACTTAAATTTCCCCCAGTATAGGATTTTATTGTATACATTGACATAGTGCGAAATGGAAAGTGCAGAAGTCTACTATACTAAGGGAAATCCTTAGTAGTTATTGCACATAAAGAATCTGTAAATGAAGGAAGGTTTTCATATTTATTTGTATTTGGTCTGGACCTTGGTCTCAGGCGAGACTGGAGGTTTTCTTCTCCGTTCTTTCCTACCAGTGCCCGTAGTGAACAGAGATTTTTGTATTTTTGATAACTTTATTAATAAAATATAATCCATGGCTTCGGCCTTTTATCGATCAAAAAAAAGTGCAACTAAGATAAATGTATTAGAATACGAACATATGAGGAGACAATAACTAAGTTCATGTATATGTATCAAAAAATTCTCTTAAAAATATATACAAAACTAAATGAGATATAACATATATATGCAAATTTCACAATTACAATACTCCGTCAACAAATACGCACCCTTGCTTTGTTGAATTTAATAATAAAAAAAATACATAAACAACCATAATTTGGATTTAGCCCTTCATGATTAAACGCCCAACTAAGAATGGGTATAGTTACTTCGTTCATAGTGGTGATAAATATATATACTCCATCAAAAGTAGTGATATGTAAGTAGTTCATCAACATATATGTAAGAAACTAAACTCTAAGTGTAAAGCTTCATCACATGGCAAAGTTCAAAAAATATCTAAAAGCATGCACCACCTATATACTTTCTATAGACTATTTGTTATTTAAATTTGTTCATGATCGTTACTTCCTTCCATGGCACTTCAATTGAAGGGAGTCGAATAACAGTCAAACATGGTATCAACAATGATGCTTGTAAATCACAAGTTAAGCAAGAATTAATCAAAGTACATACATAGTGTTCTATGGGGCACATTCCCCCAAAAAAAACTATGTATTTTTTATACTTGGATATCTAAGCAAAATGTTCCTTGTGGGAAATGTCTATCTAGCTTCTAAATTGCACCAAGAAATCAATATCTCTCATACATTATAAATGTATTGAAATGATAATTAGTTGATATTCAATGTTAATAAAGGAGAGGAATATTCAAATAAGCAGTTACAAGAAGATCTTTCATTAATGGAAACGATCGAGAACTAAAGACGGAATAGAAAGACCAAAAAGAAATATTCTAAATAAGAACTAACTACAAAAAGGAAAATCTAACTAAATAACCATTATAGAAACATTACATAATTAATTTTAACGCCCTCTCTTAATGGTCATTCTAATAATTATCCTGCAAAAGATGTGACATAATATGCAAGTCATTTGACCATGAATACATAGAAAGTTACCCTCCTTTCATCAGAACGTTCTAAGACTTAAACCTGTTGTTGAAACCCTCCCTGGTTTTGTAGAACTTCTAGATATGACCAAGTTTACCACAATCCTTCCAACATGATATCAAGTAACAAAGTTGTCCCTCCTTTATCCAGAAGCACTAAGATAAATTTCAAAAAACTTATAAATTCTTAAAAAACAAGGATTTTGCCAAAAATTTGTCAAAAGCAGCAACACCCACGATTTTTTTTAAATCGTCAAAAAAAATTGCAAAAGAACACTATTTGCAAGGTGCAACAATCTGCAAGAAACCACAATTTTTGTAGAAAAAATTATACGAATCTATTCCATAACTTTTTGTGGAAAATAGCAAAACCCTTCCATGATTTTCTTGTGGGAAAAAATCAAAAACCCCTCAAATTTTTTGTGAATAAAAATCAGAAAAACTTCCACTAGTCACAAAACAAAAACCATTGTCGTGCGTACTACAGCACTGCAAAAATCTTCCTTCCGAGCCTTTGAGGACGAACTGTGGGTCGGATGAATGGCAGTCGGATGAATGGCATAAGCACCTCAAAATGTCGTGAACTCACATGCATTCTGAGGACAAAATAAGTGCAAAAGTATAACACAGTGGAGGAGGAAAGAACCTGTTGTTGGTGGCTTGCCGCATAAGAATGGGGTGCCATAAAGCTTGAGTCCCTAGGCAGGCCAATGGGAGTCTAGCTTGCAGACGCAAGCTCCACTCTCTTAGGCATTTGGTGATGCTTTTGGTACGAGGCATTGGATGGGGATGACTTTGGCCGGCTTTCATTCTTTCCTCTCCTAAAAGAGGAACTTCTGGAAAGCTTTTGATACTGTTCCTAGAGACAAGCTATGGAACAGAATGGAAGAATTAGGCATTCTGGACATGTATAGAGTTGATGTTCATAGACTGTATGAGAGGGTCCAGGCCAAAATCAGAACTAAAGATGGTATGTCCGAGTGCTTTAGTAGCGACATCGGTGTGAAGCAAGGGTGTCCATTATCCCCCACTTTGTTTGGTTTATATATTGACAAGCTTGAAGCTTGGTTAGACAAAATTGACGATGGGGGAGTCCATTTGGTGGGCTATGTGGTGAAGCTTCTTTTATATATCGATGATCTTATGCAGGGATTAAGAGAATAGTTAGTGGTGCTGGAATGCTTTTGTCAAGAAGTGGGGATGCAAGTGAACATTACCAAGACTAAAATTATGACTTTTTCATGGAAGAGAAAGGAGTCACGTAGGGTTTTCTTTTCGAAGGCAGCGCACTAGAGATTGTGAAAGAATACAAATATTTGGGGATCGACATCCATTATAGGCTCAGCTGGGAGACATGTAGGACAAAAAGGATACATGGAGGCTGGAAAGCGTTATATCTACTTCAAAATAGATGCCGGAATGCTGAGTTGTGGGACTGGAAAACTAAAAAGACTCTCTTCAATTTGCTGGTCACACCGGTTGTTCTTTATGGCTGCGAAGTTTGCGGCGGGCAGCTTGACTAAATGTGGGTGGAGACAGTTAGAGAGGATTCAGAAGCACTTAATCACTAGCAATATCAAGGTCAAGGCCTCATTTCCTTATGAAATTCTATTAGCGGAAACTGGCATTTTCCCATTGGAGGCAGTAGCGATAACTTGCTTAATAAGTTATTTAAAGAAAATGGAAAACATGGACAACGAAAGATGGCCCAAAATTGCGATGAAAGAGGGTTTGGACCGCAGGAAGAAGACTTGGATGAAACAAAACATAAAATGGTTGTGCAAGTGGAACATCAAGCTACATGATTGTCCAAATACTATTATGGAAATAAAAAAAATTTGTCATAGGTAAATGTCAGACTGTCATGTGGTCTAATAATATAAGCCGGAAAAAGACACACTATATAGAAATGTTCAACCCTTCCCGTGAACATGGAGATAAAGCATATCTAGGAGCTGCTATTAAAGGTAAGCCTAGAGTGTTGGTGGCTCAGTTAAGGACAGGCTCACATCATCTTAGATGTGAGAGGCTCAGTTAAGGACGGGCTCACATCATCTTAGATGTGAGACCGGTAGATGAAAAAGACCCAAAGAGGAGTGGGAGGAGAGGACTTGCAAATTCTGCGAAAAAGGTGCGATTGAACCTGAATGGCACTCTCTTTGAGTGCACGGCTGATGACATTCGAGCTCAATACAGTGACATCCTGGAAGAAAGTAGCATGTACAGTCTATTTAAAGAGGATAAGATAAAGAAGACAGCTAGTATGATTATCAAGATTCACAGTAGATCAGATATGGAGAAGTCTATGGAGTTAGTTTAGGGTTGTAATCCACTGTCCCTTCGACTGTTGGTCTCGTGGACATCATTAAAACTCTACATTCATTCATAAAAGGTGATATGGTTCAGTGGAATATCTAGTAATTCACGAGCCAACCAATGGATGGTCGAGTCACATAAGTCCCTCCCTGGCAAAGCAAACTACAACTCTTTCTATCTTGATTTCGCAGGCACAATGCCCGGAGCAAACCCACAGCAAGTAGGGGCCTTACAGCAGAGTAGGTGGAGAAAATGTGATGGCCCTACTATTTAAAGGGCGCGGCAGGCTGAATAATTAACCCACATATATATACATACAGTAAAGGGAACTAAATAGAAAGAATGCGAAAAAAACAAAAAAAATAAAACCCCGCGGTCCTAACAAACGCAATAGTCTTGCATCGTTCTTAAACGATGCCAATGCTGACCGTAGATCTGCCAAGCCAGCCTGTGTGTTTCATTATATGAAACGCCTTCGGCGTAATAATGAGAAATCTAAAAATATATTTTTTTTTTTTGGATTTGACATTTTTTTTTGTTTAATTTTAAATTGTTAATATTTTATTCAAACTCTATTAGGTTGAGTTTTCATAATTTACCACCAAAGTTTCATTTGTAATTCTTATACATCTTTTTTATAACTTTTTTTTTAAATTAGATATGTACATCAATGCAGCCCCACCACCACTCCATCGCCATACTAGTAGCATCTCCCACTGATTCCAAATTGAAGTCTTATTCTCCCATCTCCACAAACCTAGTGATCGAAATTCACCGTCAAGGGCAGATCTAAGAAAGAGGTTACAAATTACTCAAGGCTTTGGTATCCTGTTCTAAGATGTGCTATTCTCTGAGTCCCGTAAACTGCTTTAACCTCATGGACATTTATTAATAACTACGTTTGCACAAAGATAGCTGGCCTGATTGGAAGGTAATAAAAACGCATGCCTGATAAGAGATACCTATTCACTACTTATAAAGATGTCCATATACATATGTAGCTTGTGAATAAACCGCCTCGTGAACATATATATCTACTCGTCAACGAGCCACCTAATGAATTACTTTTTGAAAAAGTTTGTAATTTTTTAACCTTCCAGTCAAGCCAGCTAAACCTTCATACAGAAGTAATATTTAAGCGGGCTGGCCATATAAGGCACCTTTTATACACAGGAAATTGGCGTATTAAAAATCACCTTTATTAATAGAAAAGCCACCTTTACAATGTCAACATTATTGAAAAATAAATCAACTTAACGACAATGTCCTCAATTAGAGAGAATCAGCCTTTATGTAAATATTTTACCTGAGAAACTCATTCACCATTTGTGTTTTCTGTCAAACAAGAGGAAGATTCAAAAAGAACTAATAAAAGTTTTAAAAGACCAAAAAAGGTCCTCATTCAGGTAGCAGCGACTTTGTTTTATTAGACTTTGTTTTATTAAAACAAACCCACCGCCGTGTTTTCTTAAAATCTCACAAGCTAACATCATTTAAGAACTCACGTCTGTAATAAATCAGAGAAAATACGTTCAAACTGTATCATATGAATCATTAAACGAAACAAGCTCATCAACTGTTACCTACTAAGAGTAGTGGACATACAACAAATAAATCAATGGTCCCTTGCAATTCCAAAATTGTGACTAACACAAACGAATAACAAAAGATGTATATTATATTGATAGTCCAGCTGTGCTACAAATTTTATTAAAATTATTATATTCAAATAAACATATTAATTACTTCTTAACAATATCTTGATCACATAGTACGTCAATAATTTTAAAGCTTTGAGATTATTGCATTCTCCTTTGGCCCACCATTTTCCTTCGAATCACTCTCACCAGCACTGGGAGGAACATCCACCCCTGGCGAACAGTTGAAAAACCCATGAGGCTGCACAAAAATTACAAGATGATGTTTCATTTCAGTCCAAAATTTTCCAAAAAATTACAAGATGGTGCTCTGGAATGAGAAGTACACCAATATTAAGTATATATGAACATAAATAGATAAACCCAAAAAGACAATAAACGAGATATTTTAAGAGATGCAACACTAAATCAATATTTCAACATTGAACCATTCATATATTGCATTTTATTACTAAACCTCAACCTAAATCACTTTTACTGGGCAATCTGCACATTCAGACTCAAATATAAGTTAATAATCGGTCTCAAGTTCAAAAGCAGGGGTTAACTGCAGCCTTGAACTCCAAGATAGGCATTATAGCAATGGGATTGAAGATCTGATTGTCCATAATGAAAAACATGGAGTCATACTAAATTAAAACACTAGCCCCAAAATTCACCAATATGAAAAATAGTCATCAGAAAAAAGCCTCAGATTACAAAAAGCAACCATCCTGCAAGTAAAATGTAAACCTGGCAACAGAGAATACAAATTGCCTACCGTCAGCATAAATCCAAGCCGTTCAACAGGCATAACTGGCCAGTCCTCCAAGCGAGGGATATGAGTAACGCCAAAAACATACCTGTACCATCCACAAAGGTCGTGTTATTTTTGGTCGAAATCATACACACAAAAGAACTTTCGAGAAAATGTTTTTTTCTAAAAAGCAAGCTTGTAATGGATTGAATCTGTCACATTCATCACTATTTTTTTTACAACCAGTACTGGTTAATACAAGACAACGGCAATCTTCTTACATTTAGTGCAGAGGGAGGTATACTGATAGCTGGAAGTACCGTATACAACACAGCCTTGATAGTTCAGAATGGGCAGTAAAAGAAACACCAGGTTTAAGGACACCTTTGCAATTTATAAGCTAAGTATTTTTGCCTGTTGCTCCCAAAAGCCAGTAGCAGCTATTCATGATAAAGTGGGCACATTTCTTCAATCAGACCTCTGCCTCTTGTTAAATGACATAGTTAAACTTTTATATGGCTTCTAAGGAAGGAGAAAAGGTACTAATGAGTAAGAAAAAACAAAAGGACGGTGCAGTCTGCATGGTATATAATAAATATTCTTCCCCAGTATTTGGCATTGCCTACTATTGTGTTTAATTATCGTTATCGACTAAAATTTAATATTTATGTTACAAATGGTTTATCTTTTCCACATTGTCAAAACTACCAATGCTTCATAAACTTCCGATTCCTATTTCAAAGAACTTAAGCTTCAAATCTGGATTAATCCATCAAACAAAAGGACCAAAAAAAGGGAGCCCTAAAAACAGAAAGGATTCAATGGAATAAATGGTGAAAAGGAGCAAAGAATTGCTGTACCATGACACCACAAAATTAACCCAACATCCTGACAGCTATCATCAACTAAAATTTAATATTTATGTTACATATGGTTTATCTTTTCCCCATTGTCAAAACTAGCAATGCTTCATAAACTTCCAGTTCATATTTCAAAGAACTTAAGCTTCAAACCATCTGGATTAATCCATCAAGCAAAAGGACCAAAAACCAAAAAAAGGGAGCCCTGAAAACAGAGAGGATTCAATGGAATAAATGGGGAAACAGAGCAAATAATTGCTGTACCATGACACCACAAAATTAACCCCACATTCTAACAGCTGATTGTAGGTTGCCTCCAGCAGTTTTTTTTTCTAAGGGTAATCTGGATTTTACATTTGGTTCAATTGAAAAGCCATCAGATTTTATTACAGACCCATATTTCATTGCTTCAGGCTCAGAAGAATGCTAAAAACAATTAAACAGCATAAAAACCTAGATTTGTCCCAAGATTCCCTCCCCGCCAAGCAGTCATGCTATAAAACCTCATATGGTAATGGCATAAGTATCCGATAAGACTTCCCAAATCCTTAAACTATAATAGTAAGTTCCATTATATGCTTTTTGAATTTTTCATCAGGTATCCTATGACGAGCATATTAAGTTCGAACTGCACCAATTCCTAAATTTTGAAAAGCTAAAAAAAATTTACAGAAAGAACAATCCTATATGATCTGACATGATATGAAGATTTTCTGATAATAAATACATTAGAAAATATTTCCTTTATATGTTATTGGCAAAAAAGTATAAATTTTCTTTGAATTTGTACTTGTAGAGCATCTTGAAAGCTGTTTGGAAGACCCTACAATGGAAAGGGACAGTCACAAAAAAGGAAAGGATACTACTACTGTGTTCATTTTTTTCTCTCTGCTTCTCTCTAAGTGTTTACAATAAAGAAAACAAAATGTATCCGAGTGAAAGGGGTGATTTTGTACAGTCAAATGTCCTCCAGAACCCTAATCCCTACTTTGCAAACCTTAAATTGTGTTTTAACTGACAAAATTCATCCAATTCCATCTCATACATTTACATCAGATCAGGAAACGCCTTCGCATGATAGAGTGATAATATATGAACTGCAAATGACAAATTACAACTTAAAAATAAAATAACCCCACTATACTTGGATACCAGTACTTCATGATCAATGTCAAGGGTGGACATGTTAACTAACCAGAGAACAACATCAGCCTCCTCCAGTTGTCGATTTTGCTTCACCCAGGTAACCAATCCCTCCCCAACACGAGGATTTTGATTGGGAAATTCAGCTCCAGGAAATTGTTCATCTTTATTATACTGAGTGACCCAAAGGTTATGCTGTAAAAAGGCCGCTCGCCGAAGAAACTTAGCTTCAGACCCTGCCAATGGCAAGCAATTTGAACCCGGTACTAGTTTATAGCCAGTCAACTGTCCCGTTCTGTTTACAGTCCTAGTGTTCTTGACCTGTGACAAATAATGAACAACAATTAACACTCATCAAAAGACAAATTTTTGAAATTTAAAAATAAACAGTAAACACTCGTCTGGTAAGAAAAATAAAGCTTATGTTTGTGTTAACTCAAAATTAAGAGAAAATTGGGCCACAAAAAAAATCCAATAACAACAACACACTTGCAAAAGTTAGGTGATAAAATGTTGAATTGTGATATCCCATTTTGAGATTTCTCTTGATGCTTTGACTAATTATTCTTTTTACCCATCCCGTTGTAATTTGGGGCATCCGATTATACTAACTTTTGTTCTATGAAAAAGACAACCTTGTTTTGATGATTGAATCATTGATTGTCTTTGATTATTCAGTGGCATGCTTGATATGCATTAATGTATGTTTGATAAATCAAATTTGGATTATTTGGATTATTAATTGTCTTACCAAATGCCGCTAAGCTATGTCGAGTTTATGGTGTTTCATGAATATGTAATATGGAAAACCAGGCTTGCCATGTGAAGTGTCTAAGCATCCAATTCCAATTATTAAGCAATAAATTTGTTTTAATAAATTAAGATAATTAAAATAATAATTAATTAGATTTTCCTTGATGTTTCTGTGGATATCTGGTTTGTTGGCGTCTGTCGCTAGTCTACTATGAAGGCTTTGTTGCTTTTGCTTAGTATATTATGGCGAGTATGATAGGAGGCTGTTAATGGCTACTCTACTCTACTCTCTGGGCTTATTGCTCTCAACATTATGCCAGACCTTAGGCAGCTCATGTAGTTATCTTTGCTGTTTAGTAGGGCTGGGGCCCCTTAACAGAACCCCTATATAATAATCAAAAATAATAATTGATTAGATTTATTTTCTTTCAATAAATTAAAACGAGCTAACTTAGAATTGCTCAATGGATGTTATTCTTTACCAATTTCAATCATGCAACCTTTATTTGATGATAGTTAAAGCTAATTAAATAAAGAATTTATATTCTTTTAAATTTTTAATAGTAAAAAAAAAGATATCTAATTTAGAATTAGATTGAAGATAACTATTAAAAATAGATAATAGAAATTAATCAGATATTCTATTTCTTTTATTAATGATTATTGAAAAAACGAATTATTATATTCAGTTAAAAACTCAAGTGAAGCAAAGAAAGCAGCTAACTTTTCTAATTTTAGGTTACAGCATAAGTTTCCAACACTGGGTTTTAGCATTGAAAAGCTGGAGCTTGATCATAATAAAATTGTTGGAATATGCTTTCAATTTGGATATATAATATACTAGAGAGATTTATATTTGAATCTGAATTGTGGAAAGCAGATGAATGGTGAGTTTCTAGAGGAAAAACAAACTAGGAAAGAGTGTTCATGAAAAATACTGACTAGGGTGATGAGATATCTACAAACCATAAACCAAAATGATCGTTTAGGAGTAATTCAGAGTGATTTAGTATGAAGTGGAATTTAAATCAAAACAAACTCAAAACCCCGGGTACAGTGAAATTAAAAAAGAGAAGGTAATTGAAATCCTGGGAGAAGAAACTTGTCAATTAGAACTTGCGAATGATTCTACTGTGCTTGTGATTGATTTGTTTAATGACTTAGACCCCGTGGTAATTTAAACACTAAATTGCATTTGGAACTGAGTTTCTTTAAAGAGGATCTAATTCTAATATTGTGTTCAGTTGAAGACTTTCTAATCACTGCTTTGTGTGTTTTAAACATTTATTATTGTTGAGAATTCTTGGAGGTTCTATAAGAGTCTAAGGGAAATATGAGCCTAGTATCCTTTTGGGAAGTATATATTTGATACTTGTGTGTCTTTGTTTCGCTATTTTCTGAATTTTTGTTTGTCATATTCAGTTTTTTAGTTGATCAGGTTTTGACAGGAACAATGTGCAACAGTCTTGAATAGAAAATTACAGAAAAGACTGCAATTATTAGGAAGAGACTGCACTGTTCAAGTACTGGCTAGCAGTGAATGTCTTCTTATTGAGTGTTTGCTTTTTGGAAAAACATGTGGTTCTAACTTCTATTGTAAAACAGGTAATTTCTTAAGGAAATTTGAAATGAAAAAAGCATATGTAATTTAAGCTTCAATGGTAATCTAAATATTCCATCAAAATGGAATATTGATAGTCTTCCATTTGTTAGTTATTAATGTTTTACTACATTTGGAGTGTGTGTGTGTGTGTGAGTTTCCTTGTAGCGGACAATGACTCTGCTACTACATACTAAGCCCCTTGAGGCTAACATATGAATGACCAGTTGATACTCTTCTTGCTATATATACACCACATCACGAGGCATAGTCATAGTAGAGTAGAGGATAGGCCCATATATTGTTTCTGCATTAGTTGTCCATCTACTACTATATGCTAAGCAATTATTTATGTGAAGACCTATGGCTTATTGACGGATTGCAACAACTCTACCTGGGAGATTTGGTGCTCTGTGGGAGCCAAAGTGCTTTTTCATCATACTTTGTACAAATGAGTCACTGACCACTTGATGGGAAATGGATCATAATGTTGCTTGAGACACCATTGGGAGTCTTGTAATATTTATGTTAGTCCTGTAATGTGTAAACAGACTTTGTTTGGTTATTCTTTTGTAAATCTCCTTATGTATGTTCTTGATTCTATGTGTGAATTGTATAGTGTTGTTAAGTCTCCTATGCTTGTTTAGATGCATTATGATGTCTTTAATAGTATTCTAAAGTGTTCTGAATGATAATGTGTTTGGTCGAAGCTTTATGATTATGGGTATATATTATTGTGACTGAAAATAAATGAATCTAAGAAAAATAATCATTACAACTTAAGAACTATTGCTTCATGGACTAAACTGGTTGTTTACCACTTCAATCCAAATTGTCAGTTTCAGAGGATAAGGTTCATCTTGTTCACATCATCTTCTGCATATGCAGTTGGACCTTAGGATGGAGTTGGATATTTACTTGGAGTATCACTAGCACTTGTACCTAATAGAGGTTCAAGGGATAGCCGATAGGATATTTAAAATGTCAAATACATTTTAACTTTGTATAATTAATTATATAATTGTTAAAATTTATATATGTTGTGACATATTGTTAAAGCATGATTTTTACATTTTTTTGAAGTTATTAGATGTTACTATAGTAATATCAATATGTTATAATTATATCAATATATTATAGTTAGTAGTTTCTTTTTTTGTCATCTAATGACATATATTTTGGAGGTTTCTATTATAATATGTTTTAAAAAATTAAAACTTACACAACAAATATACTATGTTAAAATACATATATCATTACTCAAAGTTATTCATATTTCTTTTTTCCTTTTATCATATAATATTTTTATATACAATTTATATTAATTATTACAATTATATAGAAAATTAATTATTTATAAATAGATTCTAATATATTATATTATATGTATCTTCATATTTACTTTATTCATCCACATGCAACTACTCTATAATTTTACTTAATTTAAGCTATATAAAAAAATTGTTTACTTACTAATTAATAAAATTAATTTTAATATTTCTAAGTGTGTATAATTTTATAATTCTAAATGATTTGAGTCATCAAAATACATTTAACTAAAAGAAATGTTTTCAAATAAAAAATAAATTATATTAAATATTATTGTTTTTTATATTTATAAAGAAAAATGACTCAAAATCAATATAAAATTATTATTACAAAATATATTTATTATTAAATAAATTTTAATGTACAATATTAAATTTGTATGAACTAAAAAACATAATCAAATAATAAATATTTAAATAAAATTGAATAAGAATATATAAAACAAAACATATTCCATGACTAATATAAAGCATTTTTTTTTATCTTCCATAGTTCTTAGAAAATGAGTTTGACTCAAAATCTACATAATTGAATCAAAATCTACAGAGTTGAATCAAACGCATGGGTCCATGAGTTTGACTCAAAATCTACAAAATTGAATCCTAATAGCAATATGACAATATGACTTGTTGTGGAAATTGTCTCCTACTTACCAATTGATGAGATTAATGGGCTTTCTAATTAATTGTTAATAAGGCACAAAACTTGTTGAAGGTTTTGAAAATGGGGTTGAAGCAAAGTGAGCTTAACC
>MU226773.1:1018730-1036105 GCA_018584345.1 Thuja plicata | reverse complement strand
AAATATGGTCATACCGACCCTCAACCAAAGCACTTGCACCCCTACAATTTTTGGCATTGTCTGTAACCACCTGGACCACATTCTCACTACCCACCATCTCTATGGCCTCAATGAGAATTCTAGAAATAAAATTTGCATCCTTGACCTCCCCTTCACAATCAACTGCCTTCAAAAACATTGCCCCTTTGGGGGGCATTGCAATCACATTAATCAATTGGCCGTTTTTTGTATCTTTCCATCCATCAGACACAATAGTTATACCAGAATTTTTCCAAGAAGCTTTAATTGGTTGAAGGGCTTTGTCTACAGAAGTCTTCTCTTTTTGCAATAGAGTGCTACGCACCTTTTCATACCCGAGACTTGTGTAATCAGCTGGTGCCTTATCGATCGCTGCCACCATTTCCTTCCAATATGGTGATCTTACCAAGTTGAAAGGAATACCATTGGCATAGAGGCAACGTGCAATGGCTTCATCAACACGCTCTCTTGCCTCCATTTTAAATGCATTGTCCAATGGACCTCTTTTGTGGGATGTCATTTCTACTTCTTCCTCTTTCTCTTCCGGTATAGGCACTTGCAAAAATGGATGTTTGGAGGATTGAATTGGTTCAGTGGGTAATTGTGTTTTATTCTTTCCGGATGAAGGTTGATAAAAACTTTTTTTGGATCTTTTAACCAACTTATCAGCAACCTCTTGTTCTTTTACAAAGGATGTTATTTGTGCGTCTGACATCCCTTTCCCACTTGTACATAGCCATCCCTTTACCAGAAGGGCCCATAAAATGAAGTTTGACCCAGGAATATGAGCTATTGAATGCTTTGCCTTTGTTACTTTCACAATATTTACACTTCCAAAGATATGAACCACCTCCTACAACTTGTTGTTGTCTTATGGTATGTCTCCATAAAGGAGATGCTGCATCAACTTTGAAATTATCACCTCCTTCCCCTGCCACTGAACTTTGACTACCAGTGGTGGCCATTCTTGCACAATACAATGTAATTTCTTGCTTTGCTAATAAGATATTAATTAATTAAATAAACTTAAATTAGAAAACAACTATGAAAATCAACCAAACAAGTGCAAAAACATGATACAAAAATACTAAAATGGATAGCTAAACTTTTTTCTTTACTTCTTTTTAAAAAAAAATTTAAAAAAACTTAGAAAATTTCATCTCAAACTTGAAAAAAATCATCAAAATCGCAAAAAAACCCATTAAAGGACTCAAGAATGGGATCAAATGCTTACCTTAGATGCACAAAATGCCTTTGTGGAAGCAATCCCTTGCCCTACAAATGATCCTTTTCAACAAGAATCAATTTGCCTTCAACAAGCAAAAATGGAGAGCAAATGAAAAAAGAGTGCAGCTGCAAAACAAATTAGCTAAAAATTGTTTGGAAGACCTCTTCTTTTAGGGTCATTTTAGGGTTTAGAAGGAAAAAATAGATAATAATAATCTATTATGCACATGCTTTAATGTGTTTTAAGTGGGAAAAAAATTTAAAAAACATTTTAAAAGTCATTTTTTTAAAGCTTTTTAGGCATGTTGCCCGCAGATGCGCCCGGATGCCCTGTGGGTGCCACCCGGAAGCATCCAGAAGCATCCGGGCGCTTGGGATGCGCTTCCGGGTGGCACCCACAGGGCATCCGCTCCGGCACCCGCATCCACAGGCACCCACCTCCAGCCCAAACTGGCACACATCGGTAACTAAGATTTACATTGAGAACAGCTCACATCTCCTCCAATTGCAAACTTCATTGTTTATTTCAAAAAGGAAGGTCGAGATTGCTAGCAACTCTCTTTGTTTTTGTTAATTTGTACAGCAATCTTTTTTAAATTTGTTCTATTTGGCAGTGGCATTCCCTCACTTGCAGGGTTGGTTCTACTGTGTCTAGTAGTGGCTTTCCTTCATTAATGGGGGGTTGATTCTACCAAATCATTTTACTTTTATACTGTTTATTCATGAATATTTTATCTATCCATCCAATCTCGCTGTCCCTGGATGTTGGACGACTAAAACAAGGGTTTTACTACTGAGGCAGGACCCTAAACAGCTACCTAACATTTTTCCTCTTTGTGTGCAAATCAGGAGGTTTCAGTAGTTCGTGACAAGCTAACTTGAAAAATATTGAACAATCGTAGTGGAACGATAGCACAAACATGCATGGGCTATGCGATGCACTGGCATCTGAGGTCTGTATTTCATTTCTGTAGATATTAGATTTTTATTTCTTTGAAATTCAGCATATTTCTGTCATTTTATTTCTCTTACCATCAAACAGTTAGACAAAGCTCTTTAACATCCTTAAGTTTTCCACAATTCATGAGATCATGCTGTTTGTTAGTGGATTCCATTGTGTAAAAAAAAAATTGAGCATCAATGTTTCGGATCACACTCTATGATCCATCATCAGCATGTTAGAGAGCATAAGTGAGAAAAATTCAAAAATCTTAAACCTTATGCTCTCTAACATCCTGATGATGGATTGTGGAGGGTGGTCTAAAACGTTGATGCTCTCCAAAAAAAATCTTACACAATCAAATCCAGAAACAAACAGCATAAAGCATATCTTTTTACATAAACAGTCTGTTACTTGTTTGAGGTAATTGAGGGCTATTTGTTATTTTTGGAGTCATAATAATCTTAAGATAGCAAATCCTCTCCATTAGAGGCATTAATCACAAAAGGGGAAAATAGTTCATCAATAGTAGACATAATATGATTGTTTGAAGATACTATTCCATCCCTCACTCCATCAGTAGTAAAAACTCCTCTGGGCAAAAATACAATTGCTTATATGGACATCACTAACAAGAACTACATATTATTCAAAACTTATACTTGTCACATTCCAAGTGATAAAGTGCTTAAGCATGTGAGAAATTATGACCTTGAACAGGTTTCCTAAAACAGTGGGGACATGAAGATAACCAAAATATCAGGCAGAACAAGAAACAAAAACATCCGAAAAAAACTGAGAAAAAATATTAAAACAAAATGACATACGTGGATTAAAATTTTAAAGGAGATAATTAAGCCAGCAATGAATTTTTTTAATGTCAAATTAAAAACAAGCTCGAACAAAAAGTTATACTTGACCAGAAAAAAAAAGGCATAGTTAGTCATAGCTGAAGCAATGAATCTGTAAAAAAATCTCTTGAACCGAGAGAAATTAAAAACTTTTCTTTTAAACAACTTGCACTAAGAATTTCCAAGGGTGCAGAGCTCTCACAATCCAGCTGCGTGCAGTCAATGGATTACAGTCTCGCTGGGCTTGCAATTCTGTTCGTAATAACTCTTCTTTGGCATAGAATGCATTGTTGTGAATGTTATTGGCACCAGGTTCTTCAACTTCAACATTAACCTCTACAACCTACATACAAATTTTCAATCTATTAATGAAAGTGACTGAAACCACCAAAAAGTATCATTGTACAATGCATAGTGAGCAAATTATTTTTTCTCCAAAACATTCTGAGTCCTGACTGTGTTAGTCTACCATTAAAATATTGATGCCCGAAAAGTTAAATATATTTGCAGCCACTAAAACTATCATTAGTTGAGATGCTGCAATCTCTTAGTATAGTATATGACACAATATCATAAGAAGGTTCCCCAATCCTTCATATATCAAAATACTATATTCAACAAACAGAACACTCAACCTGATTCACTGCTTCACCAGGTTTGCAGTCTACGGCCATGTCCATACGAGCAACAAAAAAGTGTTGGTGCACAGGTGCATATAAACGAGGAGCAATCATTGTTCCATACTTCCTTGTTTCACCTTGCTGTAGTGTCCCTAGACTGAGAATCCCCGTAAGTTTAACTTCTGCTTCTATTTTACCATCCTGCGTTTTTAAAAATAAAGAGAAATCAGCTTCAAAATAATGAATATCATTAATTTTAAGTTAGTTTATAAATTACTAATGTACATACACTTATAAGCATAAAGATTCTCCGTTTGATCAAAAGAACAAACATGAATAGCTCAAACACTCTAATTTTTGCAGTGTTTGATGAATTTTCTTGTAGACTTCAAAGTTAAAACCTGATTATTAGCACTTTTTCTCAATTCATCAGTGCTCCTATTAATTACATTAAATTCTAAATTACCGTTTTACCTTTTGTGATTAGATTATATCATTACAAAGTATGAGTCAAAATAAACTGAATTAAACTCTTGCCATCCATTCTCTTTGATTTCAACTTTACATTTATACGTTTGCAACTTCTCAGTCTTATTATGAATGCTTGATTCTTATGTCTGACTATCGAAATAGCAGCAACATGTTGGTCATCATGTAGACTTTCATAAGAATAAGAGTGTGAAATCAAAACCTGATAAAAATTCCAGACGAAACCACATTTGTACCTGATAAAAGTGCCAAAAGAAGCCATATTCATAGTTTGCAACAGTACATATAAAGGACACTGTTAGACGCCTAGATCTGCGAACTTCTGCTAAGCCTGTCCTCCAATCCTGATGTTTCCAAAGAATCCCATGATCTTCCTCGTGCAAGCAGACACAATTCTCAATAGTTTCGACTCCTCCAGTGAAATTTGTAAAGTGTGCATCAAAATATTTGATAAAACCCAAACAATCACACCCCTAACACAAGCAATATTATTTGTCATTAAGAATTTTTTGTGTTTATTTGGGAGAAAACAACTAATTTCTCACACCTGCTATAAACAAATGCATTTATACAAAATTTGTAATTCCTGCTACATTTTAGAACAGATTAAAACAATTAATAACATTACTTGTAGAGTTTTTTTAAATACTACCTTCTTTAAAGAATGAGCATTTTTACCAAGACCATCCTCTCCGGCATCAAACGCATTTTTCCTATAATGTGGCTCATTTGGATCCCCATAAGGAACAACCATCTCCACAAAACTCAGCCTGTGAGCAACAGATCTCCGACCTCTACTACCATCCTCATATGCAACAGAGTGAATTACCAGCCCCTCCCTTGGGGTAAAACCTACCCGAAAATTCCACTGAATGTGACAGGAGGTACAATGTCAGCACTGAAATTTTTGATAATCCTGACATAATAAAAATCATGTATCTTAACACTTAATCAAAATGAAATTAAAAAACAACGCAACCTTCTGCCACTCTACATGGAAGCCATTGACACGGAAACTTGGTCCTTCTGATTGCACGATCTGTAAAGGCTTGAGATCACTTCGATCCACTCCTCCACGAGTTTCTCCTGCAGTATAGTTTCTGAGGGGATCTGGAGGTGGCAAAGGAATTAATTTTCGATCTTCAAACTCAATAACCATCATTTTTTGCATATCAACTAAAACATGTATGCCCTCGACTGGTCGAGCGTATCCATTCTCCATTGGGCAATCACTTTCAGTTCTGCAGAATATAAGTGGTCTAGCTAGCCTTCGGCTTGGGGCGTCATCTTCACTATGATATCCAACACACCTGAAAAGATGGTGATTCAAACAAGTGACATTTATTAAATGAAAGATGCTAAAAGTATGTAGTAACATATAAGCAAAACATTTGCTGTGAACATGAAATTGCAAAGAGTGCAGAAAAATAATAGTCAACTTACCATGGATCCACCATTACCAGATCCATATCTTCAATACCTCTCTTCTTCATTGCTTCCTTGAAAGGGGCATAATCCTTGACAACAGACTCACAATCAGCATACTCCATTGCATCCTGGACCAAATCCAAGGTATTTTTAGAAATCACTCGTTATCCATCAAAGCTGTATTGCAACAAGCTTCACCCATGAACTTCTCATTCTATAACAAAAATAATAAATCCTTCCATGCTGAACACAATGGAAACATATTTCTAATACAAAGAATAAACAAACAACAGTAAAAAAAAGTAATATCAAAACTTAAAAAATGGCAATACAATGTAAGAGACCCTCCACTTATTCGTTCCAATAATAAATTAGTAATGATGAACAAAAAATGAGAGGTAAAACACAAGTTCCAGCTTTTTAAAAGCTCTAATATTAGAACTAGGAAGGCCAAACATGAAAATGTAACCAAAGAAGAAAATAGAATGAAGAAAAGAAGAATTTCATCACCAATACATCCTCAAATGCACTATAATTTCTGTTCAAGAAATAGGATTTCTCACATTTCATTTATGTTATTCAAAGAAGAAGACAAACTGAAACAGTGCAGAAATTTGGTTCCAATTACAGTTAAAAAAGAGTATCATAGCAGACAGAGCATAAAAGGGATTAAAATGCCAACTGGGTTGTAATGTAATTGTAATGGGAAAGAACCATAAAAGTAGGTCCCGGCTTCCAATCTCCCTCATCGCAATACAGTGGCACATTGACTGGGGAAAAATTTTGCAAGGTTGTTTGTGGAAGATTGTGACATAACTAGCATGGGGTATAAGCACATATGACCAAGTACAGAATCTTAAGAAAGCTTCTTACAGTCAATGTTGATAAAGGTGGGACACAACATCACCTAAGATTTTCATTAAGCAAAAAGTAAGGAGTCAAAAAGTAAATATGATAACAGGAAAATTGACACAAAGAAGTCTACTTCGTAGTTGCTCCCAAGTCCTGTTAATGCTCAGATTATGGAAGCAACAATACAATAGAATAAAAACAAGAAGATACAAATCATAGGAGAGCTTACACTCATTCTCTGTGGTGTGCAGAAGCCCACTTCAGAGGTGATTTGAATTCCTGCTAATATTCAGATAGAAAACGTATCCAGTCAACTGATTATTCAGTGAGCTACAAGCCAAAAGAGTTTTCTAGTACAGGAGGCAAGTTATGAATACTAATTGAAAAGCATAACAGACTAAGGGAGCTAATATCCACCTGCTTCTAGATCTTGAAAATAAGTACACACCCTGAAGTACAAGCTAATTCTATAATTCCACTCAATTTCATAAAAACAAGTAAAAAAAATTAAGTATTAAGCTGTATTATTCAAATGAAAAATGAGATCAATAAATTACCAAAGAGTTGTCTTCGTGCCACTTACGCTATATTACTTTGGCCACCAGGGACCAATTACCTAAATATTACAGGAAGTCATTATATGCATTGGCCTTCGACATAAAGTGACTAAAAATGCAAGAACATTTATTTAGATTCTGCCCTTGCAATATACATGAGGTGAATAAAAATTGGAAGTTATACCTTCTCAGATCATTCAACCATCATGTGTAAAAGCTGCAGAGCTGCACTGCCAGAAGCATTTAGAATTTTAAAGCATATACAATGTGGAAATGCGGCTAATGGTTATCATTCCCACTTAACAAATTAGTGTGAAATTTCAGTTGAAACCTTCTGCATACACAATCTGAGGGCAGCCAAAAATATCCTACACAATTGATTCTTGACAAATCATCACTATCCTACAGGATGTTCAGCTTCACAACTTTTTTTCATTTGAAAATAATGTACACTTTGCTCAATGTGTTCACAATTCCTGAGAAGATCAGTGAGCACGTATTGACCTCAAAACAACAAATATCAAAACTTAGCCATAGCTACTTAACAATATGATAATTCAAGGATGTCACCCACTATACAATTTACTGTAAAAGTCTAAAGGTCAATCCACAACATTGACACCTGTTACTTGCGGCCATTTGTATAATCCAGCCTGTATTACAAAAACTATGAAGTCAAGAAGTAAAAACAGACAAAGGAAAAAAGAATGTGAAGCAAACAAACTACTTTAGCATAATAAATAATTTTTGGAACAGCACATACCAGCATCACAAGACTAGAACCTAAGTTCCATGAACATTAAATGATACAGTGGCATGTGTCTGTTAAAAATGCCATCCCTAAAAACCCAACCATGAAGAATTAAAGATGCATCTGACAACAGCATGCAACTGTGATAAATTTAGTAACACCAAGACATACCTCTAAAACTCAAATCAGGGTATGGCTTAGCTAAGTAACCACGTGATACTTTAGTAACTTCAAGGCATACCTCTAAACCTCAAATCAGGGAACGCCTTGGCTACCAAAATGCAAAAGATTTAATATTTATCCTAATCTTGGAAAAAACCTCAAAAAAATGTAAACTTTCCCGTATTAGAACAGAAAGAAAGAAAAAACCAATTATATTTTTGTTTCCAGGTGACCAGCATAGGTCACTCATCGGACATACCATAGGTGGCTGCACATCTTCAACAACTTTTGATGAAATGACTTTCCCTCTATGGTGACCACCACGTGCTGCTGCATGAACCTCCGATAATTCAACAGTCCAAACACTGGTCTCATTTGAACGCTTATTATAAACAACAATCCTAGCTTGCCTAGGAGGCAGTTGACGAGGAATCACTGGACCACCTTTGGTTTTTGGAAGAAGTGAAGGTTGAAAAGGTGGAAAAAAGTAGGCATCTGCTAATGCAACAATGTGCTTGTCTGGCTCTATGAGAACCACTTCAATAAATCGCATGCCATCCCGCACCTGGAAATGATATATACACTAAATTTACCATCTAAAACCTGAACACAATTTCTGCATTTAAAGCATCTAACATAGTATTTTAGTATTTTACCAATGTAAATACATAAAGTTACAATTTAAAATTTTAATCATCAATATTCTCATCATGGAATATAAAACCTCAGGAGTCGCCCCAGCTGCTCTGACTGTTGTAACTGCCACAGCAATTTCAGCTGCAGATAATGGATCTAAAGGATGTTTTGTTTCAGCTCGCATCATTTGCACTCCTGTACCTACATAACAGAATTTGAGAAAAAGCACATTAGTTGCCACACTGAATCGTGCTAATATTCAAGTGCTGGTGTGACTGGTTTGTGAAGGCCTAAGCATGGAGACAAACAAGTGACCAATTAAGCAGGCAGACATTGAAAGCAGCGATGTACTGCCTTCTTCTAGTCATCTTCTATATGTTACCGAGTACCCAAAGGTGCTGAGAGTCAAAAAAGTAACAAAAAGTAAATTTTTTAACTCTTTGCATCCAAAAACCTTAGACATGTATCTTTATCTAGATCCTTTTGATGGTTGATGAAGATTGAAGACAATTATTATTTTTTATTTGTCAATTTTGTAATTGTAATGATTTTCATTTGAATCATGACCCTAAACATATATGACATATATAATTATTAATATGGCATGACATAATATTGAAATTATGAACACTATCAATTGGCATTTAATATATCTTTATCACTACAATTTTGGCATTGGCATTGATCAATGATGAAGCATCATACTATCAAATGTATTCAATTTTACAATTCTGTATATTTCTTTCAATTTTTTGTATGTATATGCATATGATTATGTATATCCCATGCCCTACCAGCAACTTAGACATTCTTACCTCTGAATCAATAACTTTTTTACAAGAATCTGATGGTATTGAAGTGGGTGACACTGACAACAATTATGTACTGATTTCTTTAGTCATTCTCACCTCTGTATTAGCAAACAAATATTTCATTGCCAGGAATTGAATAGAGCCAACAAGTTCTAAAACTTAAAAGAACAATAGTCAAACAGAAACGCACCACACAGACAAATAATGCAAAAGATTAAAATTAAAATACATCCAGCTGGGACAAGCACCAAGCAGCATTTACCTGTTTACACTGGTCACACTAAGCATGTGAATCTAGGCAAGCCATGATAAAGAAGCAGAGAACAGAATCATGCTGAAGGCTATTCAAGTTGGGCTACAGCCATTAAAACAAATAAGGCCCCATTAACAACAAAACCTATTAAATTAAAACCCAAGGTCACAAAACAAAAAACAATTGCAAGATCAGAGCAAATAGCGATACAAATGTTTTCCTCACAAGTTATTTGGGAGAAAACAAAAAACACAAAGTACAAATCAAATCCTTGGGATGGATAAACATGCATTAACAAATTCTCTTTGGTATTAAACTCATATTCAACTACTTAACTTCCAACAAAGGCAACTTCTTAACAATTTCCAAATCATAAAACAGAATGCAAGCAAGCTTGAAGACAAATTGCAAAATATACAAAGAGTGTGATACAAAGCATATCAATGACAAAATTAGTCATCGAATTGGTTACAAGAAGCTGCAGTCCCACAACCAAGAACAATATCATCTGCATAGCCATCCTCTATCAAAAAGAAAAGAAGACTGCGTGCAACAAAAATTGAAAAACGTTAATTAAAACTTGTTTGTACCTTGTATATTGTAGTTGCTGCCCAAGCAACATAGATATTCCATGACAATGAAAGACATAGTTTGACGGGAGTGACAACATCAGAAGGAAGGACTAAATATAGAGCAAAGCAAAAAGCATTAAAACAAGTGAAGTTGAGAAGTTTGAGATCTGCTAGATATAATCATGACCTCCACCCAAATGTACATTAAATACAGTTCCAGGTGGGACACAGCAGAATATTGGGCCAAATATTGAGTAAAACAGTCAATTTAAGATCTGCTAGATATACTCGTAATCCTCAATCAAATGCAGAATATATAACAGTCATCTCACTAATCCGAGGTAAGCGCCCATCACAGAATTACAATCTTCCCTCAACTTTTTACTACAACAGAACAAATATAAAACAATGTCTGTGAGAATATGAAGAAAGCCAATGAGAATATGAAGAAAGCCAATACCGCTTGGTAGCTCTAATGAAACCAGTTATCATGTTGAAAAAAAAAATAACTCCAACAATCGAGTTCCATGTGATGGTTACAGGTCCACACATTTAAGCAACCTTAGAAGGAATCGCTATTGCATAAACAGTCGGTGAGATAAGAACATGGGAAAGTGATGTTTTGAAGCATTCATCACAACGGCACATCTCTTTCCAAAGATAAAGAACAATAACTCTGAGCTGATGCCATTGGGGTACAAATTCTTCATGGATGCAATAGCTTGCACCCATCTACTTTACAATATACATGTTTAACCATCCCATTGTTACATAAAAGCAACTTGAACTCCTCAAGTTATCTGTATTTTATTAGTTAAAAAAATGCAAATAAATTTTCATTTTGTATGCCGGCTCCTGCATTGAACAGGAACACATCTTCAACAAGACATAGATAAGCCACAACTGCATCCTAATCAAGTCATCGATGTCACAGAAAACCCTAAAAAAGAACAATACAGTAATTAAATTTAATAAATATGACCTCAGACTTCAGAGGGGCCTCTTGGAAGGTCAATCCTCATAATTTTTATTTCCAATTATTTGACTCTGATTGAATTTGTATTGCTAGAGCGCTGTTTGACTAGTTGTAATTCCTAATGAGACTGCAATAATAGCATAACAATCATTGAACGTCACAAAAGTGGTGATACAAAGAAAATCAGCAAGGACCCACTAACTGCCAAAATAATGGGTAAAGCTGAGGAAACTGACAGCGAGATTCAAGATAAAATCACATCTGTAGTAAAGAGTGCTGAATCAAAAAAAATGGCTACGTTCCAATATTAATTGGCCCAAACAAAAAACTAGAATTCTTAGACAAAAGGTGAGTGACAGTAGATTTCAGTAGCGGAGCATGTCTTGGAACAATCACACACATTTACTTTTATGTTGGGTTAAGATTCCCTGCTGCGACAGACCAATTGGAATTTGATGCATTTATTACCAATCATTCTGCATGATGCAAGTCAGTCAACCAACCGAAACTTCACATAGGAACATCCTTCGACAAAATCAACAAGAACACGAAAGCAGTAATCCAAATAACATTCAAAGAGACGCAAACAACCCTAACAGACATTTATTTCAAAATCACATTAAACAATCAGACTGAGAAACAAAAATCTTTAAGAGAACAAATAGGAGAGGTTATGTAGAGAGTGATTCAAATACCCAGTCAAGACTCTCTTAAATTATACAATTTAGACAACACAGGTAATTTTGACCAGAAGATATTATTTTACCCATATTTTCAAACCAGGAACATAATACAACAAAACGAACCTAGGCTTGGCATTATAACGGGCTTCTTAACAAAATGCATGACATGCAGACTATGAACCTTTGGAAAGGTCAAAAATCCAAGGAAACCCTTCGTAAAATAAATCGTCGAGAGAAACAGTTATCTTAATTTCAGGAAAAGATGCATGATATAGCTAAATGCTTTATTTTTTCTTCTGGCTAAAATAGCTACAAGGTTGCTACGGGCAGTATATTTCAACTAAAACGGAAGATTAGTTTAATGAACAAACAATAAACAGCAAAGCTCTTAATTGCAAGAAACTAGAGGGTAAAAATCTTGCGAAGTAATTTTTCTGCAAAGATCCTGTGCACGCAAACTTGTAAGGAAAAACCAGATAAAGAACGTATAAAAAAACCAGCAAAAAGCTTCAAATGAACAAATCCGACCATATTTTGAGAATCTTAACCAAGGAAGAAAAGCTTTGTTCGAAATTGCACTGAATGGGAGTCATTTATCTCGTTAGCGTCCGATGATACACAAAACAGCTTACACCGATGGGATTTTTCAACAACGGAAAGAAAGCAGGTGACAAACTTACGCGATGAGCAAGAAAACTGTAAAGAGAAACAAAACAACAAGTAAAACACAGAATTACTGAAGATTTACCTTTGACTGCAGCAGCCTTGGAGGCATCGGGCATTCTGGAGGCGACATTTCTCTGTCGCGGATCTCCAATGAGATCTCCCTTGACGTCGACCCACTCCGCTGCGAGTGGCACCTCGGCGGAAGCAGCCTCACGCCGCAGCGAGAGCGAGGCAGCCTTGGCCGGCACTCCCGCTGCCTTTGCCTTTGCCTTTGCCTTGCTTGAGATGTCAGGGGAGGGGGATGATGAGGCTGGCGAGCAGCATACCGTCGTTTTTTTCTGAGCTGAGGCCATTGCGATGGGTTTGCAAGTGCGCCGAAGCCGTCTCTCTCTCTACTTCTGCCGCTGCTGTTTTTACTATCTGACATACAGCAAGCCTCTGAGCCCCCCAACGCCTCAACGCCTGGCCCGCTCCACCTTCAACACAACTCTTCCTAAACTCTGCTGTGCCGATTTCTCCACGCCCTGCGCCGGATCCGATCAAATTCCTCCTTACCCCTGCTTACAGGACCAAAACAACGCCGCCTTCCTATAAAAATCGTGCTTGCATGGCCCGAGGTTTTGAAAAAAGTACTCACAGCAGGCACAATGGAAACAAATGGCATCAATCTCGACGAAAAAAAGGTTCCATGTGAAAGAAAATCGAACCCACCTTTAGAGCAACGTCAATGGCGGTCTATTCACGCTCGTTAGCGAGGCATGCATAAAATGGAATGGATCTCTCTGCGCTCTCTTTATAATTAATTATACTTTTTACAAGCAACTTATCACTAGTACCTTCCGTCCTTTCCCGGAATCTGCCTGAAAAAAAGCAGTTTGTAGGCCTACCTTTTCCACCGCCAAACCATGCATTCCCCGCCAAACAACTTTTCACTCCTTAATTAAATCTGTCTTCTTGTTTGGGAATTTGCGCTTGTTGGGAGCATATACCAAATTCCATTATGATAACATCATTTTGCCCATATCTTGTCTCTATGTTGATCGCTCTACACCACTTGCAATTTGATAAGAGCATCCTTTATTCTAATCTTATATATCTTCGCACTTATCAACCTCCTTTTAAAGGTATCCAAATCCCCTTTTTTTTTCCTCTCTACTTGTACCTACTCGGTTGGGAATATGGGAAAAAAATCTATGATTTCTGAATTTTGACATTTTTTTAAGTTTGAAAAATGTAAATAGACATTTTTAGTTCCTCCCAATTAATGCATTAGTTTAGATGTATATTGTCATTTAATCCAACCAATAGCGTTTGAGAATTTTTTTGACATATATGTCTTTCTTATAGTTTATAAATTTACACACATTTTAAAAATCTAAAAAAAGCTAATTTACTGCATTTTTATTGGTTGTTGGCAAAAAGAGTAAGGAGAAAATTTCAATTTATTGAAAAAAATATTAAAAATTTCAATGAGCGACCACATTGGCTTTTTTCCTCAGCTTCCAGAAAGCTCTCCCTCGCAACCTCTTCAATATATGTTTGCCTTGAGAACGATTTGTCTAGTCAATATGCATTTGCATTTGCATTTACCTTCCCTTCGCCCTAAATCCACGTTTTCATCTTTTCAGCACAATTTGGCGCTAATGCAAATGGGCTCTGAGTTCGTCAAACAATGTGTGGGTGCCCTCAACAACTTTCTCAATGAAACAGAGAATGATGCCCCTGATTCAGATTGCAGGTCCTTCTACCAGCTCTTGGTCGATGCCATGGCCTCTCGTGTGCTTTCCAATTCAAGCACCAATAGCACTAGCAATTAATTTGCCACCGACTCTTCTTTGGTGCCTCGCTCACCCCTTTGCAGCCCTCATTCGCCTGTCTTTCTCTTGTCCTCCCAGGTGATTCTATTATCCTCTATACATTTTCCCGACTTTCGGTTTTGTTTTTTCAATTTCTTCAATGAAATTTTATTTGGGTGGGTGATTTTAAAACTATCCTCTTTTAGAATTCCCCAAATTTTATTTTTTATGATTTTTTCAATGAGTAACAAAATTTTGGCCTTTGCCACTTCTTGTA
The DNA here is from genome assembly GCA_018584345.1 of Thuja plicata. Lineage (NCBI taxonomy): Eukaryota > Viridiplantae > Streptophyta > Pinopsida > Cupressales > Cupressaceae > Thuja > Thuja plicata. The sequence goes on along the minus strand of MU226773.1, from coordinate 1,021,539 downwards.
GGAGTATATTGCTCACTTGTGTTGAAGAAGTTAGATGCTCTGCAATCCATTATTCAATTGTTCTCTCTGTTAGCATACAGTTTTTCCCTTTTCTCTAATTTAATCTCAGACTCTTTTAAAGAACGAGAAGAAGAGAAAAAATCTTAACACTAACAAATGAGTTGCTAAAAGCAAAATCTCTGCAAATTACAAGGTGCAGCTACCTTCTAAAAAGATTTTCAATATGATCTTATTGAACATAGAAAAGTAACATCATGTGTGCTTTTCACCAGAAAACACTTATGGAAAACACTCAGTCCATCAACATGAAAAGAATGTGCAGATTTTAGAGAAAAACATCTACTTCTATCCCAATCTCAAACTTTAAATTTCTTGAGTCTAAACTTCAGTAACAATTCTCTTTGTCACTTCTAAGCATAAAATCCATCCATATCACAGTTAAGCTTTATTCAACACAACTTATCTCCACAAGAAAATAAATCAGATAAGATAAACAGTGGTATTTATCATTTTAAAAGCTTAAACATATATGTAACACCATAGGATATTTCATATATTCTGTAATATCAGTCTTCAGAAAACTTGAAGTTAAGTTTTTAGAAAATAGTTTCTCTCAAACTCAGAGAGCCGAACCCCTAAGCAGTTAAAAGTTTTTCAATAAATAGCCACGCGGGGCTTCAACAAATAACTTTGTAAAAATTGTCTTTCTTGAAAGTAAATATTTCTAGATCCAATAACTATCCTAAGCATTAAGCAAAAAAAATTGGACTGGGAGCAAAAAATGCCTTCAAGAAGTTGCCAAGTGTTCCAGACAGTTAAGGAGTTGAGGTCGCTACAAGTCGCGCTGCATTCCAATCTTCAATTACGACTGTAAACGTAAATATTATCGGTTGGTGTGGCAAACCAATAAAATCGATCCTCTATTTCCAGACTTCTTTCTCCCTTTTGATCTCAGCTACCTTTTCTTTGTGCATAACCAAATGACCTTGCTGAAGGATCATCATTGATTCTATCCGTGCAACTTTTGTGAAATGCTCGTTTGTAGGTGCCTTCATCCTTTTGAGCTCGTCAAACCAGGTGTTTACATCCTTGATTACCTATTCAACTGGTTTATCTGACCTCTCTTGAGCTTCCTGGCACCACTCATCAATCCATTTTATATCATTAGAGATTATTTCTTTAATCGTTCTTAGCCCCTTCATGAGATCCTTTACCTCAGAAATTCCCGTGGCCACAGCTTCATTTCTCCATTCTATAAATTCCTTTATAACATAAAGAACTTTGTCATCCAGTCCTGGCACTAACCTCTCCATGAGGAACTTCTGCAAACCGTACTCTTCAACTTCTTCAATCCAATGGAGCTCTCTGGTCCAGGTAGTCTTATCTAGCTCACATTCTTCAATGTTGGCTTCTGTTTTCTTTACCAGGTGATCTCCTTCATTATGGGTTTGATCTAGATGAATTAGTTGCTTGACAACCTCTGATTTTACGCGCTCTACCCAATCATCAAATGATTTGCTCACCACCTTGCTTCTTTGAATTTGGTCAAGAAATTATTGATTATCAGGGGATTTCACATCAATGGAGGCCGGCATTTCACTCAGAGGAAAGGGTTCAGGATGTTGGATGGCATTGATGTATTGGGCCATACTCTTCATAGCCTCTTTCATTTCTTGTTTGTCCTTAGCATCTTTCCAGACTCTATTGGCAATTTTCTTATTTGACACCTCAAAAAATCTCATATCGGCGGCTCTGGTGTCTCTCCCTAAATCTACCTTGGATATTTGAAAATCTTGGACTAAAGCCTCTCTTTCAACTTTGTCCTCTTTAGGCTTTGCAATCTCTGCCATCCAGTGACCACTGCTTTCATCAAAATCAATTATGGATTCCATCTTCATTTTCTTAACCTTAGAAGATTTTCCCAAACACCTGCTTACTACAACATTAATGGGTACTAATAAAGGAACCACATTTCTTTTCTTGGCTACTGGGGTCTCCAGCCATGGCGGGGCAACAGAGGATTTCTTTTGAGTATCATAGTTACTCAAAAGAGCTAGCAAGTCTTTCAGAGTATCCTATGTTTCCTCCTGTATCTGCTTATCATCCGCCATCTCAGGTACACTATGGTCTTCAATTGGAATTGCTTTTGGATCAGGGTCTGATGAGTCTAAATCCATGTTGATGCTAGGAGTAGCTTTCTACGTCTGAGCCCTTTCTTTTACCCTTAGACTTGATCTATTCAATCAGACTTCGGGTTCAGCTTGGTCTTGAAATTGAACTTGAACTTGAACTTGTGAAGAAATTGGTTCAAGTTCAGGTTCGACTTCAAGTTTAGCTTTTCCTGCACAAGATTGATCAACACTTAAGTTAGTTAAAATAGAAGTTTTCTTCTTCGTTGAACTCCTCTTTTTGGTTTTTACTTGTTTCGTGGCTGACTGCAAAGGAGTAACAGAAACTCTTTTCTTCAACAACCATGCTTTTGTTCTTTCAATCACCCTTTTCATTCTTTTATGCAAATCATCTTCTTCCAGCATCGTCCAATCTAACTCAAGAATAGGGAGGGCCTCAACCTTCTCTGAGTATTGAGAGTCTAAGACATCAATCTCACTGTCTTCCCCTACCCCGTCTATATCCAAACCCAGCTTGAAGGTGATGATTTGTTTCAAAGTTAACCGGGACCACAGTTTTTTCCTTACCTCCAGTTCATCAGAACAGTTGGCCCAAAAATCCTCTAACTCAGGGATGTGCATGAATGTCTCTGGGACATTGAGATTTGCTCCTGCAAAGCCTCTATAGTCAAAATTGACCC
>MU226773.1:1002568-1017204 GCA_018584345.1 Thuja plicata | reverse complement strand
ATATTAATGACTCCCTCTACGTCACGCTGCCAACTGTCGTTTCCAATTCTCACGTGCACGAGCCATTTAGTTGAATGGGACAATCTTTGTATGGTAGCTTCCAAAACTTATTAAATACTCGGAGCACTACAAAATAGAAACCTTGTTTTGGAAGAGAAGACAATCCTGCCGAATTCTTTGTGTATAAGCTATCATATTACAAACGTGAACTTGAACTTGAACTAACTTAAGGTTCAGGACTAGGTTCAAGTTCGGGTTCATCTTTGAGACCAACAGACCTTTTGAGGGATAGACAAATATGGGATTTACAAGACTCATAAGCGGTAATAGGTTGAACTTGAACTTGAACCAACTTAACAAAGTTCAAGTTCAACTTTGACTTAAAGACTTTTACTAACCAAGACTAAAACCAGGAGCTAAGAAAAATGAAGGTAACAACTGGCTCTGATTAGGGATCGGGACTGCTCAGGACCGAGGAATGAATCTAGAAACTCAATTGACAAGACAATTTAAACCTAATTAAATGGGTCGACTTATCACAACAAAAACTTCTACTCCTACAAACACAAGCCAAAACTTTATATACAAGCAAGGAAAAGAAAAGACTTACAACTGGTAAAGCTTGAGATCCTGCCCATTATAGGATAGGGGTAGTTCATCTCCGTCAATATATTTTAGCTTGAACTCATTCGGACCTAGAGCTTGAGAGATCTTGAACGGTCCCTTCCAGAGAGACTCGAACTTGCCATGTCCTCCTCTTGGCTCTCGGTGCTTATCCCAGAGAAGGATCTTATCGCCCACCATAAATTTTATTGGCCTAGCAAGGCAGTCAAAAATCTCCTTCACCTTCAACTGATGGCTAGTGATGTGATCTACTAACTCTGCCCTCTCTTCTTCTATTTTTAACAGATATAAAATCCTCTTCTCCAATGAATTTTGGAAGACTTCATTCTCAACGCACCTTTGTAACTTGGCAGAGGCTAGTTCTAATAGAAGCGACAGCTGTGCTTCAACTCCAAAGACTAATTTAAATGGATTCATACCAATAGCCCTCTTTGGAGAGGTTCTATCCGCCCACAATGCCTTGTATAACTTCTTGTGCTAGTCTTTTCCCTTTTCATCTACCAGTTTCTTCATGATGTGAATCAGGTTCTTGTTTGTAGATTATGCCTAGCCATTTCCTTGTGGAAAATAATCTGAAGAGTGAGATAAATTTATACCATGATCATAGCAGAAGATTTGAATCTCTCAAGAGGATAAATTCAGAGCATTATCAGCCACTATCTTTAGGGGAACTCCAAATCTAGTGACAATGTTTTCTTTTAAGAATCTACAAACTATCTCAGAAGTGGTTACTTTGACTGGTATCGCCTCCACCCACTTTGTAAAGTAATCAGTCGCTATCAAGATATGTGTGTGTCTACCACTAGAAGTTGGGTTGATTGGACCAATAAAATCTAACCCCCACTATTGGAAGGGCTCTTTGATAATCACAGGTCTTAGCAGTAAAGAAGCCAACTGGGGTTTTCCTTAAAAAAGTTTACACTTCTCACAATTTTCCACCCACCTATATGCATCTTTAAACATTCCGGGCCAATAGTAGCAATTTCTTAGGATCTTAAAGGTTGTCACAGAGGAAGAATAGCGCCCCCCGCATGCTTCATTGTGAAATGATTGCAATAACTTCTATTGTTGTTCCTTGTCAACAAATCGCAAAAACATCCCATCCAATCCCCTTTATACAGAACATTATCTACTATGACATACTTTGCTGCCTTCAACCTCATATTTCTTCTCTCTTTAGTTGATAGGTGTTATGGACGCTCTTCGTAGGTCAGAAAGAAAGCTACGTTTGAAAACCATGAGTCATTTGTTGCTACGAACAGGCAATTGGGTAAACTTTGTTCTTCTTAATTCTCAGCCATCAGTTTACATAGGCCCTGTCCTCTCACCATCTTTGTAGGCTTAATCTCCAAATCAAACTCCTACATCTTTGCAACCCAGCTAGCCCTATTATTCACTGCAACTTCTTGCTGAGTAAGGATGGTCTTGACAACATAATTTGGAACAAAGACCACAGAATGTGAATGAAGTATGTAGTATCAGAATTGTTTAACTGCCTTCACTACTGCAAACGCCTATTTTTCTATTTGTGAATAATGTAACTCATGTTTTTTGAGTGGTACACTCATGAAGGAGATAGACACTTCTTCACCATTGTCATTTTTTTATAATAGCACCCCAGACATTGTGTGTTCTAATGCATAACAGTAAATGATAAAATCTTTTTTGAAATCTGGGTGTATCAATGTCAGAGCATTGGTTATGGCTTCCTTAATCTTACCAAATGATTTGACAGCTAGTTCATCCCACTTGAAATTCTACTTCTCACTTAACAAGTCTACCATTGGTTTTGATGTCTCAGCGAAAGCAGGTACAAACTTCCTCAAGAAGTTAACTTAACCGAAAAAAGATTTAATCCCTTTTCGATTAATAGGTAGACACAACTATTGGATAGCTTTGACTCTTTCTAGATCAATTTTAATGCCCTCCTTTGGAACTAAATGACCTGGCAACTTACCCTCCATCACACAGAAAATTGACTTCTTCGGATTCAAGGAAACACCGTGATCCCTACACCTTTGCAAAACTTCTTTCAAGTCTTTTAAGTGCTTCTTACGCCTCCTAGAGAAAACTGTCATGTCATCCAAGTAAACGGTGATGGTCTTGTTTAACAAATGGCTGAAAGTGGAATTCATGGCCCTCTGAAATGTGGCTCTAGCATTAATTAAGGAAAAAGGCATTCTCCTATAGGCAAATGTGCCCCACGGTGTGGTAAAGGTTGTTTTGTGCCGATCTTCCTCTGCAACACTGATTTGATTATAGCCTAAAAACCCATCAAGCAATGACAACATCTTTGAGCCAGCTATTGTTTGAAGAATCTGGTCCATCATAGGTAAGGTGAAATTATCTTTAAGGCTTGACTGATTGAGGTTCCTAAAATCCACACATATTCTAATTTCTCCATTCCGTTTCCACACAGGAACAATGTTGGCCACCCATGTGGAATGATGTATTTGAAAGATAATTCTTGCTTGAAGAATTTTATCAATCTCTTTAAAAATGGCATCTGACACCTTCGGATTGTATGTTCTCAATTTCTGACGGAACAGTGACGCACCAGGCTTCAAGGGAATATGGTGTGTAAACTGTCCCTACCTGAAGTTCCTTAAATCATCATAGGTCCGAGAAAATACATCACCATATTCTTTCAACAACTTAGTGAAATGAACTCTTTCATCTTCATCACAATACACCCCCAAGTTAACCATCCTGGGATTGAACTCATCACCAATATTAATTTTTTCATAATCACCTGAAGGAGTGGTGTCTGGTATGTCGGGTTAATTTAAATAACAATCTATCCTATCAAACAACCTCTCTAACTCCACCAATCCTTTGTGTATGGAATTTCCTTTGAGTTGAATCACTTCCTCTGAAGCACTGGATTTCTTCCCTAGACAAAATTCATGGCACTCGGACTCCGACCCTTCATAATAATTGGTTGAAAACTTATCCAAACCCTGCAGAAATTCATTTATTTGAGCATCGTCTCTGAACACTTGCCAGGAACGGGCATTATTAGGAACACTAGGCCTATGAATGACTTCAATGGTGTAACGATCTTTTGTAAAGTCTGGGTGTGGTATGAGCAAGTATGCTGACCCTGCAAGAGCATCAGCTCTTGAGTTATATTCCCTAGGAATTGCTTCAATTGAAAAGGCTTCGAACCACTCAAGTTCATCCCACACTCTGTTTCTGTAGTGCTTCAGTCTCTCATTCTTCACTGAAAACATGTTCTTGACCTGTTTGACAATAAGTTCCGCATCACCACGTGCCTTTAAAAGTTTAATCCCCTTCTTCTTGGCCTCTTCTAAACCTAATAGTAGAGCTTCATACTCTGTTGTATTGTTAGTGTTCTCGAACACAAGTTTGAATGAAACAAGGAATTTGAGTCCAATAGGGTAAATGAGAACTACTCCAGCCCCCGAGCCTGTAGAAGAGCAACTGCCATCAAATTCAAGAGTCCAAGGAACTTCTTCATCTGCAACCACTGGATTTGGGTCATTATCCTCTGATAAGATAACATAATTAGCAAACTCAGATTCTTGGTACAAGATCTGGGATTTGGGGTCTTTTGAGGGAAACACAGTGTATTTGGATTTGGGTTCGAGAAGAAGAGTAACTTTCTTATTCCCTATAGGGACTATGGGCTGAGACCAATCCAACTTTATTTCACCACCAAGATCCCTACAAAAGGTTCTACTAAGAAGCATACCATAGTTGGCTGGAATATTAGCTACTAGGATGGTTAATTTCAATCTCTTATCTGGGAAAGTTGCCAAAGCAACCTGGGCATCTTTGATTTGACCTAGGAGCGGGACTTATTTGGCATCCATAGAATAGCAGTGCTCAGAGGTATCAATCATGGGGAGATCCAATGCTTTGGCCACAGATGAAGACATAATATTATCCGATGCCCCTGATTCAATGATATAGTTGTTTAGTTTGAAGCCATGAATGAATAGGGACACACAAAAAGGTTCAGGTTTCAAGCCAATAGGAATAGTAGGAATGGGATTCTCGGCAGGCTTTTGCTTAACTATCTCTTCCTTCTTTAGAGACTTTCCTTTAAAACATGCATTGTTTGTCTGTTGGACCCTAGGTTCGGCAGGAGAACCTTTGACGTAAGTAACCAATTTATCTAACTCCTGGGGATTCATTTTTAGATATTCTACAGCAAAAATTTGCACTTTTGAAGTTTTACAAAAATCAACTATACTAAAAGGGGAATCAGATTCAGACCTTTTCATGACTTGTTCCTTCGAACTGCTTGCTTTCAGGATCTTTGGATGATCACTGGCTTTCCCTTCACCACCTTTAAATGCTACATTTGCCCAATTACTCACTTTTCCTCCACGATGGTTTCTAGTCAAAATTGAGAAAGAGGTATCCTCTAAAGTTACCAATATGTCTTCCCCCTTTTCAGAGTCTGATTCATATTCAAGGTAAAAGTTTTCAGAGTCGCCAGGCACCTCAGAGGATATGTCTTCAACATTCACCTTTGTTGTTGCTTCCTTCTCAGCTTCAAGCTGTGCATGTCTTATGTTTTTAGGGCATGAAACTCCCTCATGCTCATCGGTAAGATGGAAAACACACATGTTGCTTTTATTCAATGGAGGTTCAATTGCAGTCTTTGTTGAGTAGGAGGCAAATTGAATTGCTTTCTTGAGTTTGAGGATCCTTGAATTGGATATTTATGTGGGATATCTTGATAGGGACTGGTAGTTTTAGGCAATTTTCGCTTGATGGTTATCAAGTCATTCATCAGTCTTTGAATCACAGGGTCTGACGATGAGGAAGTAGAAGGTTGAGAGTTGGATGCTTGAACATCTTTTCTCCATTTGCCACTTGTTATGAGATCATCCTCCAGTTCAATGGCGAGAGTCTGGGCAGCTGCTAAGGTGGCTGGCCTAGATCTTTTTAAAGGAAATGCAACATCAGGAGGCATAGCTTTTAAGAAAAAACCTTTCTGATTTTCATCATTGGGTCTACTTGTAGCTAGAATCACTTGAATTCCCTTGTTGAATCTTGCCACAAACTCCCTCATAGGTACTTGAATCTCCTTCTTCATTTGATTTAATTGAATCAAAAGAGTATTTGCATCATTAGCTGATTTAAACCTTGTCTCAAATGTTGTTTTCATAGAATCCCAGTCAGTAATGGAGGCATGTGGTAGACTGTGAAACCACTCGGCTGCAGCCTCAGTTAAGGTCAAGACAAAAAGCCTGACAGCCACATCTGGAGTGCTCACTGCTAAAACTTTGCATGTTGTGTTAAAAGCGTTCAGATGATCCTCAAGGGTTTTCCTTCCATCACCACTAAACTTGGGTAGGATGTCACGACCTTTAGGTAGGTTTCCCAGATTTTCTCCTAAGCTTAAAGGTCCTACAGCCACACCCCAGGGTTGATTGTGTGCCATGGGAGGTAAGATAAAATTCAAGGGCTGTAAATTTACAAAAGTGGGAGCTACGGTTCCTGGTGAGACCAAGGAACTAAAAGTGGTTAGAGGAGGAGACTTAGTGGGAGAAGAAAGTCTACTAGCAGTCTTATAATGTCTTTGCCTAGAAGGAGTCTGGGGTTTAAAATCAAGCTTCGCTAAATCTTCAAAATTAGAATCTACAAGACCTTTTGCTCTATCTCCCCTTGTAAATATTTTATCAGCCAACTTATTGAGTTAAACTGGAACAAATAAAAAAACCAATTATTTCAGGGCCTTCGAATTGCCCTGTCAACTATAGCAACCTCTTGGGCTACAGGCAAACCTCTGGTCCACTCTCCAATTTCTTACTCTTCCTCAAGGACTAACCTTACTTAATGGTATTGTTGATTGTTCGTTCTCAGTTTCCAAGCTGCTGCATTAAGGTCAGTGATTATGTCCTCTTGAGTATCAGAAAAATCAAGGCATGGTTGGAAAACCAGAGGAAGTTCTTGTCGACTAGGGATAAATTCAGCCGGTAACACCATAGTTGATCATTGAATGCAAAAATACCAATCCTGGTATATTCTTAGACTCTCCCCAGTAGAGTCACCAAAAATATTAGGATACAGTTTTTCCCTTTCCTCTAAATTAATCTTAGACTCTTTTAAAGAACAAGAAGAAGAGAAAAAATCTTAACACTAACAAATGAGTTGCTAAAAGCAAACTCTCTGCAAATTACAAGGTGCAACTACCTTCTAAAAAGATTTTCAATATGATCTTATTGAACATAGAAAAGTAACATCATGTGTGCTTTTCACCAGAAAACACTCAGTCCATCAACATGAAAAGAATGTGCATATTTTAGAGAAAAACATCTACTTCTATCCCAATCTCAAACTTTAAATTTCTTGAGTCTAAACTTCAATAACAATTCTCTCTATCACTTCTAAGCATAGAATCCATCCATATCACAGTTAAGCTTTATTCAACACAACTTATCACCACAAGAAAATAAATTAGATAAGATAAACAGTAGTATTTATCATTTTAAAAGCTTAAACATATACGTAACACCATAGGATATTTCATATATTCTGTAATATCAGTCTTCAGAAAACTTGAAGTTAATTTTTTAGAAAATAGTTTCTCTCAAACTCAGAGAGCCAAACCCTTAAGCAGTTAAAAGTTTTTCAATAAATAGCCACGCAGGGCTTCAACAACTAACTTAGTAAAAATTGTCTTTCTTAAAAGTAAATATTTCTAGATCCAATAACTATCCTAAGCATTAAGCAAAAAACACTGGACTGGGAACAAAAAATGCCTTCAAGAAGTTTCCAAGTGTTCCAGACGGTTAAGGAGTTGAGGTCGCTACAAGTCGCGTTGCATTCCAATCTTCAAATGTGGCTGTAAACGCAGATATTATCGATTGGTGTGGCAAACCAATAAAATCGATCCTCTATTTCCAGACTTCTTTCTCCCTTTTGATCTCAGTTACCTTTTCTTTGTGCATAACCAAATGACCTTGTTGAAGGATCATCATTGATTCTATCCGCGCAACTTTTGTGAAATGCTCATCTGTAGGTGCCTTCATCCTTTGAGCTCATCAAACCAGGTGTTTACATCCTTGATTACCTATTCAACTGGTTTATCTGACCTCTCTTGAGCTTCCTGGCACCGCTCATCAATACATTTTATATCATTAGAGATGATTTCTTTAATCGTTCTTAGCCCCTTCATGAGATCCTTTACCTCAGAAATTCCGGTGGCGACAACTTCATTTCTCCATTCTATAAATTCCTTTATAACATAAAGAACTTTGTCATCCAGTCCTGGCACTGACCTCTCCACGAGGAACTTCTGCAAACTGTGCTCTTCAACTTCTTCAATCCAATGGAGCTCTCTGGTCCAGGTAGTCTTATCTAGCTCCCATTCTTCAAAGTTGGCTTCTATTTTCTTTACTAGGTGATCTCCTTCATTATGGATTTGATTTAGATGACTTAGTTGCTTGACAACCTCTAATTTTACGCACTCTACCCAATCATCAAATGCTTTGCTCACTGCCTTGCTTCTTTGAATTTGGTCAAGAAATCATTGATTATCAGGGGATTTCACATCAATGGAGGCCGAAATTTCACTCAGAGGAAAGGGTTCAGGATGTTGGATGGCATTGATGTATTGGGCCATACTCTTCATAGCCTCTTTCATTTCTTGTTTGTCCTTGGAATCTTTCCAGACTCTATTGGCAATTTTCTTATTTGACACCTCAAAAAATCTCATATCGGCGGCTCTGGTGTCTCTCCCTAAATCTACCTTAGATATTTGAAAATCTTGGACTAAAGCCTCTCCTTCAGCTTTGTCCTCTTTAGGCTTTGCAGTCTCTGCCATCCAGTGACCGACTGCTTTCATCAAAATCAATTCTGGATTCCATCTTCATTTTCTTAACCTTAGAAGATTTTCCCAAACACCTGCTTACTACATCATCAATGGGTACTAATAAAGGAACCACATTTCTTTTCTTGGCCACCAGGGTCTCCAGCCATGGTGGGGCAGTAGAGGATTTCTTTTGAGTATCATAGTTACTCAAAAGAGCTAGCGATTCTTTCGGAGTATCCTCTGTTTCCTCCTGTATCTGCTGATCATTCGCCTTCTTAGGTACACTGTGGTCTTCAATTGGAACTGCTTTTGGATCAAGGTCTAATGAGTCTAAATCCATGATGTCACTGGGAGTATCTTTCTGCCTCTGAGCCCTTTCTTTTACCCTTAGACTTGATCTGGTCAATCAGACTTCGGGTTCAGCTTGGTCTTGAACTTGAACTTGTGAAGAAATTGGTTCAAGTTTAGGTTTGACTTCAGGTTTATCTTTTCCTGCACAAGATTGATCAACACTTAAGCTAGTTAAAATAGAAGTTTTCTTCTTCGTTGAACTCCTCTTTTTGGTTTTTACTTGTTTCGTGGCTGACTGCAAAGGAGTAACAGAAACTCTTTTCTTCAACTACCATGCTTTCGTTCTTTCAATCACCCTTTTCATTCTTTTATGCAAATCATCTTCTTCCGGAACCATCCAATCTAACTCAGGAATAGGGAGGGCCTCGACCTTCTCTGAGTATTGAGAGTCTAAGACATCAATCTCACTGTCTTGCCCTACCCCATCTATATCCAAATCCAGCTTGAAGGTGATGATTTGTTTCAAAGTTAACCGGGACCATAGTTTTTTCCTTACCTCCAGTTCATCAGAACAGTTGGCCCAAAAATCCTCTAACTCAGGGATGTGCATGAATGTCTCTGGGACATTGAGATTTGCTCCTGCAAAGCCTCTATAGTCAAAATTGACCCTGGGAGTATAAGTCTGTAAATAGAGGGCATCCAACTCTTCTTTTATAGTCATAGCATCATGGAAACTTTTGCACATGTAGTACCCTAATTCAATAGGGAAAAAAACACCTGAAGTCTTCTTTGGGGTCCCAGCCTTTTGTTCAACCAGAATGAGCTGTCTGCATAGCTCCATTAAGACTACATCATCTAAACAAAATATAGGAAGTCACGGGGGTTCCTCGTCAAACTCTCCAACCCTAAGATAGGTAAACCTTGGAAACTGTATGAAATGACAGCCATAAACATTGATCACCTGTTTAGCTTCTTCAGAAAGCCTGCAATTTTCTTTGCCTCACAACTCAAAAACTTACTTTCCTGAAAACCTGTCATTTACTATTTTGAACACACTGGAGAACTTCTCCTTCAGTAAGCATGTGAAGTAATCATATATCCCCATATCACTTGTCCACAATTCATGAGGTAATCCTTCCCAAGCTCGGCAACATGCTAAGACATAAACAAGGTAGGAAGACATATAAAATGTTGTCAAATTAGTCATGTTCAAGAGATCTTTGTGGAGTTTTTCTGCTATTAGGTCAGCCTAGTCAATAAAATTATCTCCTTCTATAATCTTCTGGATGAAATAGTACATCCAGTTTTCCCAATGAAATGCATGGGGATTCCCTTTCACCTTATTTAGAAGAAGCACCATATTTGCTATGTCCTTTATGAGGTGCTCAATTGTCAGAGGCTTTGGCAACCTGGATCCTCCTTTCTCTAGTTTTGCAAGCCATACTTGGGCTATCGAGGAGCTATATTTTTTCTTATCTACCTCATACACATGATCTGCTTCCGCATAAGTCCATGGTTCATATGGCTCCTTATCTGGAATTCGCAAGGCTACCATTAATGTCTCTCAACTGATTTTGAGCAAGATTTCTCCTGACGCATCCTTAATACATATATTCTTAGCATCATATTTGTTAGCTCACTCCAACACTAGTTCAGGGAAAATTAAAGCCGCAGGAAATGCAGCAGCTTCTAAAAGTCCGCTTCCTGCTAGCTTCCTAGAAAAAGAACCCTTAGAAGCATTTCAGACTTTATCACAAAGCTCCCCTAGGTTTATATTCAACAAGAAGGTATCCCCTATGTTTGGAAGAGAAACTAACAAGTGGGTTCTACTCTCCTCTTTCAAAAGTTTTGGACGGAACAATGACATCTTACCAATATGAAGAGAAAAGACTTACAACACAGAAAGAGCCTCTAAAAATTGAAAACTGCAAAGGGGAAAGATAACTCACCAATTTCTTGCACACCATTTTTCTGTAAATTTCTCACCATCAATTCCGTCGCTCCTTCTCCTTCTCTAGACAAAATAACTAACATAAAAGCCTTAATCATTCCTCATTTATTCACAAATGTCTTGTAGGATCCTTAATAAATCTTTGAAGCATGTCTATAATAAATGTTTTAATGGAAGAATGATTGATTTAACATGTCCAGCCACTCTTAATTAATCCACCAGGTATTTCGACATTATCTCAATTCCCAAGGAAAATCTCTGATAGCCATATCTGTATATTAATGACTCCCTCTATGTCACGCCACCAACTGTCATTTCCAATTCTCACATGCACGAGCCATCTAGTTGAATGGGACAATCTCTGTATGGCAGCTTCCAAAACTTAATAAATACTTGGAGCGCTACAAAACAAAAACCTTGTTTTGGAAGAGAAGACAATCCTGCCGAATTCTTCGTGTATAAGTTATCATATTACAAACGTGAACTTGAACTTGAACTAAGTTAAGGTTTAGGACTAGGTTTAAGTTTGGGTTCATCTTTGAGACCAACAGACCTTTTGAGGGATAGACAAACATGGGTGTTACAAGACTCAGAAGCGGTAACGGGTTGAACTTGAACTTGAACCAACTTAACAAAGTTCAAGTTCAACTTTGACTTAAAGACTTTTACTGGCCAAGACTAAAAATGGAAGCTGAGAAAAATGAAGGTAACACTCTCACAGTGAAGACTTTAGTAAGCTGAAACCTCATGACTAACACCGACAAGTATAACATGACTAAGATTTTCCCTCCCAAATTCCATTCACAAAAAAATTTCAGCCATATTTCCCAGGCAGGGGTTAGGTATTTATTCCTCCTCATCTCTGGTTTTTAGGGTTGTCCTTTGGTAACTCAGGGTTTATTTTATTTTAATTCTTCTTTATTTCCAATCGCTAGTATGAGGTCTGTGTCACTTTTACCTAAGTTTTATCTCTATATACTTACTTGTATGATATTGGCGCCACTTTAAGCAATTTCCTTATTTGTTAATTTAGACGGATTATCATTGTGTAATGCTTGGGGAACAATCTCTAACACCAGTAGTCTTTGTCTTTTGTGAAGTGCGATTCATATTGTAATTCCCAACCATAAAGTTGTTGCTTTCAAACATTAGAGAATGGGATTTATTGCTACTGAGTCATTCAAACCATCTAAATGCTAACACAAGGATCATAATACCATTCAATACTCCTATACTCACGAATTCCCATTCTCTAATGTTTGAAAATGGCTCATTACTTCTCCTTATTCTTCTAATTGTGACAGTGTCTACAATTGGGGAGTCCCTCAATGTTTTCTGAGATGATGCTATTGAAGCTTATAAAATAAAAATGCAGACAACTTCAATACATTTGAAAATGAAATGCAGAGATTTTGAATTTTCTTTTATTATCTATGGTGGAGTGTTAGAGATAGAAAGGAATGAATTGGCTTGGGATGAATGACAAGAATATGTCAATTGATACACCCCACATCCACTATCATTTGTTTTTATGACAATGAGAGCAAATAATTAATGATCAATGATCATGAATTTCTACTTGGTGTTGTTGATGAGGCAGTACATGCATAAATGTCCTTGTCATTCAATGATAATTGCAGTTCTTTTTCAATTCAATTAGAATAGGCCTACAAAATTAGTTGCTTAATCAATTTAATTGTGTAGAAAATATTGTCTTAATGATATTTTAGAGTGTTTAATGTGTTAGCACTGTGTTGAAATTTTTTTAAATCTCTTGGTCTTTTGCTTTTCCCGCATTTTCTGGCTTCAAATCCTGTGTTTTACCACTCAAAAAAGGTCAAGTTCCTTTTTGAAGTCATGTTGAAGTCTGCTCGCTTAGTCGCGTCGGTCTTTTTGAAATGTTTTTAAGTTGTGCAAGTAGGCGACGAGCTGTCAATGAAAAGAATCGCGCAATCGCGAGCTGTTTATGTCAAGTTTTGGTTTGTGTGCGAGTGAGCGGGTTCATGTTTTAAAGTTGTAAATCGTGCAGTCGCGATGCTTTATGGAAGTCAAGTTTTAAGTTCGCGAGTCAGCGACGAGTAGAAAATTGTATGTCACGCAGTCGCTCTAAAGTCAGACTCTCTACCTCATGCTCCGCGACCGAGCGAGTATTGTTAAAACTTAAGCAGTCGCATACCCGCATCAAGCTTTTATGTCAATATCAAAAGTCAGCGACTGTGCGACGAGGTCATGTCCTGTAGATGTCACCCACTCGCTCATGTTTTAACTCGCTTGTCTTTTGCAGTGCGAGTGCGCGGCGAAGAGGTGGATTGTTAATGTGAAGATTCATCGCTCAGTCGCACAAGCACTTTTCAAGTTTCATGATAGTTCGCGACCGAGCGACTAAGAGCCCATTCAACGCCTCGCTCACTCGCTGATGCTTTGAGGTGATGAAAGGTTAGCTCGCGAGTATGCGACAAGCAAATAATAAAAGACATCGCTCAGTCGCCAGCCAGTGAAGATGATCAGAAAAGAGCTCGCGAGTGGGCGACTAAAGAAAAAATGAAGCAGTCGCGCACTCGTGGTATGTAATGAAATGAATTTTTTGAGCCCGCGGGTGTGCGACGAGTTAAAGAATCGATGCCATCGCTCACTCACGCATAAGATAAAAGCTGGAGTAAAAGGATAGCGAGTGTGCGACCAGACA
Organism: Thuja plicata; assembly: GCA_018584345.1. Classification (NCBI taxonomy): domain Eukaryota; kingdom Viridiplantae; phylum Streptophyta; class Pinopsida; order Cupressales; family Cupressaceae; genus Thuja; species Thuja plicata. The sequence continues at coordinate 1,003,860 of MU226773.1, read as the reverse complement.
AAGTATGTAGTGAAGGAATGAATGTCGCTCAGTCGCCCAAATCAAAAAGTGCATTCTTGTTAAGTGAAGACTTGTCGCTCAATCGCACAAGTCATTTTCAGCAGTCATAGCAGTCTGTGACCGAGTGACTAAAGGACTATTAGACGCCTCGCTCACTCGCCGATGGTCAGATGACATCAAAAATCAGCTCGCGGGTGTGCGATGAACGAAAAATGAAGGATGTCACGCACTCGCCGATCAATGAAGATAGAAGAAAAGCAGCTCACGAGGGTGCGACGAGTCAGAAGATGAAAAGCATCGCTCAGTCACCCAGATCAAAAAGTGCAGTTGAAATAGTCAGCGAGTGTGCGATTAAGGAACAGATGAAAGAAAATATGCATTGTCACTCAGTCGCCCAGATTCTGATGACATAAAAAGTGAATTCGCGAGAGTGCGACAAGTAACAAAAGAAAGCATCGCTCACTCGCATGAACCCAAAAGAAAAACATAAAAGGAGTGCGAGTACGCGACAGACTTAAGATGAAGTTAAGAGCTAGGTCATCGCTCACTCGTAGAAGATGAAAAGTTGAGCGAGGATGGGCGGCGAGTATGCGACCAGTTAGGTAACAGGGATGCATCGCTCACTCGCAAGGGTATTTCTAAAAGTGAATAAAGTGCAATGTGCTGGCAAGTTTCAGGCTGACGAGTGCTAGATGGAAAAAAGCGTACACTCTCTCTTCCAGCTAGGATCAAACAGTGCAAGTTGATCGCAACATTAATGACAGAATGAAATCTTTGTGACAGTTCAAGTGCAGGAATTCAGCTTTCAAGTTGACAAGACACAGTCCTTAATGGCTATAAGTGTAAATGATTGAGTTTGATTCTATACATCTCTCATTTCTGCATTCTGATTTTTCTGCGAAGAGTAAGGAGCTTATTTGTCTGGAGTTTTGTGTCTGAGACAGTAGAATTCAAAAAGGAAAGATGAGTCAAGCTATTATTCCTACCACCTCACAGGGGTCTGGGAAGAAGAAGGAAGTCGCACCAAAGAAATACACAGAAGAATTTGTTGAATTGCTGCTTGGGACTCTGAATACAAACAACGCGGATTGGGAAGAATGGAGTGACAAGTGGTCGCGATGCAGAAATCCGGTAACCCCAGACTACTCTGGTAGTACTCTATTTAATTATTTTTGGAATAATAGGGTTAAACCAGTCCCAATTTGCAATCCATGGGATTTGAATATGGATAAGTTAATTGTGCCTGATGTATATGTGGATATTGGTCTCATTAGGGAACTAGCAAAAAACTA
>MU226773.1:964063-974554 GCA_018584345.1 Thuja plicata | reverse complement strand
TAACTTAACTATAATGAATCTAGCTAGACCATATGTTTGGCCAAAATTAATTTTTAGTTAGAAATACTAAAATCCAGTTGTGCTGATAAGATGTCCTAAAAGGTGACAGATTATTATGCTTTTACCCATTTAAAATTATAAATTTTATTTAACTTAGTTCTGCAATTGTAAATCCAAAATATACAAGACAAATATCCAAAATGATCTCTTTCATGATTTAGATTTATTCTCTTTGGCTCACATGTTCGCATGCACTTGTAAATATCTTGTAAAGGAAGGAATAGGAAAATTGTAGGCCACATCTTTTTTTGTTTTAGATGTTTATGAATTTAATAAGGATTTTGTGAATAGTGGATTTTTATATAAATTTGCTTTATAATTGTAATATACTTATCTCATTATGATTTAGAGATTTGATTATAATGTGTACATCTTTCATTTATTGTTGTAGATTGTTTATGATTTAGATGTGGATGTAGATTTTTCTTATCATTTTAGATGTACATCTTTCATTTATCATCCTATGTATATCTTTACATATTAAAATGAAAGATATTATAATATGTGCATCTTTCATTTATAAGCCTTACTTATCTATATCACCATCCACATACGTTGTCTATTTCTCTATCATTCTCATGGATGTGTACAATAACTTATTAAAGAAGTGTGAATATAATTTTCTTTGCTTGGATTTTTGAAGTGGTAAATTATAAGTTATAATAATAGAGTTTTGAAATTGCAAGTAAGAAAATTGTAGGTCCATGACCTTTTCTCCTATGTTCTAGATTTAATTCAATAAAAATGTTCTAAATGCAATAATAATTAGTTTGTAAATAGTATTTTTTTATATAAGTTTGAATTATAAACATCATAGATCAATTATGTTATAATTTATTAGAGATTGATTACAATGTGTAGATTTTTTATTTATCATTTTTTTTGCCTTGGGATATCCCTACTACCCAACTCGGCAACCCAAACACACTCTATCTTGGGCTTATTTTTTTAATTAATTTTTAGGGCACAGAGGGGGCAAGTTGGGGCGAGACTAGTCTCAATTGTTGGTCACACAAGTTCAAACAATGCATCCAACAATTATCTCAGTTGACCAGAATTAAACCTTGGACCTACACAGGACGAGCCCAAAGCTTTAGAGCAACCTCAATCATTCAAGCTATCATTTTAGATTATATTTATAATTACAAATATGATATATAAATTTAAATTACAACATTCCTTGTAATTATAAAGTTTCCAAATAGTAATGAAGAAAATTATAGGTTTATGTCATTTCTTCTTATGTTTAAAGTTCACTTTGATTAAAAAAAATTAAATGTAATGATTAGTTTGTAAATTGTAAATTTTTATATAAATTTGGTTTATAACTATAGTATATTAATTCTATTATAATTTGTTAGAGATTGATAATGATGTGTAGATTTTTTATTTATCACTTCAGAATGTGTTCAAAATTATAAGTTTGATTTAAGTTAGTTGTGTAGATGTAAATGTAAAATTCATGAGTCATATATTCAAAATTATCTCTTTTACAATTTACATTCATTCACTTATGTCAACCTTCTACAATTAAAGAGTTTGTGTTGCATTTGAAATTGTAAGGGAGAGAATTATATGTCCATGTCATTTTTTTTCTTATAATTTAGATCTACTTTGATCAACATGTTTAATTATAAATAGTAAGTTCTTGTATTTAAAAAATCACTAATAACCCTAGTAAGGCCCAAAATGTCATAAGATTAAGATGCGTGTCATAATATCATACATCATAAGTTCACCTTGGCCTATATAACTAGTGGGTTCCCTTTGTAATTCATTCAAGTTATTTACCAATCTATCATTTTCATCCTTTCATAGAATAGAAATATTCTCTCATAGTTGATTTCTATTGCACTTTCATAAAAGTTCCTAGATATTGGGTGGCTACAATCTTCAATCAAATCTAATTCTGTACCAACTTTTACATGGAATTAGAGCTTATAGTATTACTTTTTATCAAGATTAATTGAGATATCTAGGTTTTAGATCTTGGTGGATCTTAAAATTTGACTATACTCTTCTCTTGCACTAAATGAGATTCTAGAGAATCAAAAAACTTGAAAGCAATACTATATGTAGGGAATTTCTTCTTTGTGGATTTATATTGTAGGTCAAAATTAAATCTTGTTAGTGTACATTTAAGCTCACCATTGAGTTCAGAGGGTTTGAGAAAGTTAGTTTTTCCTTTTGTTTAATCAAAGTACAACATTTAAGGTCAAATCTATGAAGACTTAAAGATGGGAAGTGGTTGCTATATCTAAAAGGTTGCTGCAATTTCAGAGTATTTAAGGTCAAAATAGACCCTTCCATCATGTCTGAAAGACGCCAAGACCTTTAGATTGATTGCAAGTCATCAATATCTAAGCAATTTTCCTTAAGCCCTTAAAAAATATTTGGCCCCACTTGATGTACCATCATTTGTATAGTTACATGGACATCCTTATTACATTGTGCAAATGTGTTGCAAGAATATGAAAATTAAAATTTTCATTTTTATTTAATTTTTTCAAAATATTAAAAATTAAATAATGAAAAAAATTTGTATACACATGTGTAGGGCATGCAAGCAAGGTACTCACCAAGGTACGCTTACATAGGCAAAGTACCAACCAGGGTATCACTAGTGGGAAATGGCTATCTAGCCACTAAAATACACCAAGCATCTATTATAATGTGTTTATAATGTATGAGGGATATTGATGTCTTGGTTCATTATGGGGGCTAGATAATCATTTCCCCACTAGTACCACATGTTAACATCACATCATTGTGGTACTATCCACCAGAATATTTGATCAACATCTTGTCATGTCACCTTTCAAAATTCAACACTTACTATTTATAGTAAGTTCAATTATCTAAAAATAGTAAGTTGAGATTTGTAGATAAACTAGGAAAGTCTAGCTATGAAGTTGAATTAATCAAAATATAATCAATCAAAAGTTAATAAATGTTATTTAAAATGTTTCTAAATCTAAAAGATGGTGTGAGTTTTGAAATAGAATTTTTTTTCTTGTGAAGTGGAAATAGAATTTCATAAGGCACAACACTTTTGAAGGTTTTGCAAATGGGGTAGCAAGCCAAGTGGGCTTAACCTTGGAGGAAACTACATGGTTAAGCAGGCTTGAGTTGGGGCAATACTGGGATGGGTGACCTCCTAGGAAGGCCTGATGCTCACCCCTATAAGCATCGCTTAGATGCAATGAGTGTACCACATGTTAACATCACATCATTGTGGTACTATCCACCAGAATATTTGAACAACATCTTGTCATGTCACCTTTCAAATTTTAGTACTTACTATTTATAGTAAGTTCAATTATCTAAAAATAGTAAGTTGAGATTTGTAGATAAACTAGGAAAGTCTAGCTATCAAGTTGAATTAATCCAATTATAATCAATCAAAAGTTAATAAATGTTATTTAAAATGTTTCTAAATCTAAAAGATGGTGTGAGTTTTGAAATATAATTTTTTTTCTTGTGAAGTGGAAATAGAATTTCATAAGGCACAACACTTGTTGAAGGTTTTGCAAATGGGGTAGCAAGCCAAGTGGGCTTAACCTTGGAGGAAACTACATGGTTAAGAATGCTTGAGTTGGGGCAATACTAGGATGGGTGACCTCCTAGGAAGGCCTAATGCTTACCCCTACAAGCATCACTTAGATGCAATGAGTGATAAGTGTTCCATTCATTCTCAAGAGAGATGAGTTCTTATGAACCACTACTCATGAAACATGGGTTAATGAGTTTAACTCAAAAACTACACAACTGAATCCTGATAGAAATATCACAATTTGACTTGATGTGAAAAATATCTCCTATTTATCAATTAATGAGATAAAGGGGCTCTATAATGAATGGTTCATAAGGCGAAACACTTGATGAAGGTTGTTAGAATGGGGTCACAAGCTAGGAGAACCTAACCTTGGAGGAAAATCCATAGTTAAGTGTGCTTGAGTTGGGGAAATATTGGGATGGGTGACCTCTCACAAGGCCTGATTCTTCACCCCTGTGAGCATCACCTAGATGTAATGAGTGTCAAGTGTTCTGTTCATTATTATGAGATATGGGATCTCGTGAACCAATAATAATAAAATATGGGTCAATGAGTTTGATTCAAAAACTATACAGTTGAATCCTGATGGCAATATCACTATTTGACTTGTTATAGAAAATATCTCATACTCGTCAATTGATGAGATAAAGCAGCTTTTTAATGAATGGTTCATAAGGCACAACACTTGTTTAGGTTTTTGCAAATGGGGTAGAAATCCAAGTGGGCTTACCCTTGGAGGAAACTCCATGGTAAAGTGCACTTGAGTTGGGGCAATACTAGGATGGCTGATCACTTGGGAAGGCTTGATGTTTCACCTCTATGAGCACCACCTATATGAAATGAGTGATAAGTGTTCCATTTATTCTCATTAGAGATGAGTTCTTTTGAACTATTCATGAAACATGGGCCAGTGAGTTTGACTCAAAAACTACACAGTTGATTCCTGGTAGCAATATCATAATTTGACTTATTGTGGAAAATATCTCCTACTTATGAATTAATGAGATAAAGGGGATCTATAATGAATGGTTAATGAGGTAGAACACTTTCTAAAGGTTTTCTAATGGGGTGACAATCTAGGTGGGCTTAGCCTTGGAGGAAAATCCATGGTTGAGTGTGCTTGAGTTGGGATGCAATGAGTGTTGAGTTTTCCATTCATTCTCATGAGAGATGGGCTCTTATGAAATACCACTCATGAAATATGGGCCAATGAGTTTGACTTGAAAAATACACAATTGAATCCTAATAGCAATATTAAAATTTGACTTGTAGAAAAAAATATCTTCTACTTATCAATTGATGGGCCCAAAGGTCTCTATAGTGAATGGTTTTTAAGGCACGACACTTGCTAAAGGTTTGCAAATGAGGTATTAATCTAGGTGGAATTAATATCAGAGGAAACTCCATGGGTAACCACATCTGAGTTGGGGAAATACTAGGATGGGTGACCTCTCGAGAAGGCCCGATGCTTCAATCCTGTGAGCCTCACCTAGATGGAATGAATGTTAAGTGTTCCACTCATTCCCATAAGATATGGGTTTGGTGAGTTCCACTATTCATGAAACATGATTCAATAAGTTTAACTTGAAAACTACATAATTGAATCTTGATTGTGATATCATAATTTAACTTTCTATAGAAAATATATCCTACTTATCGAAATAGATATTGTTAAATAAGGTGAGAAAATTAGAACATTTGGAATAGAATGTTAAGATTTGGTCAACAAGTGAATATTTCTAACTTGAAAAATAAGAATATTTCCTTCCTAGCCATTGGATTTAGGTACCCAAGTTATAGTTTGAACATATTTCTATTTATCTTGTTTGATTTTACAACATTTATTCATTATATATCATTGTTATAACAAGCATATGTTTCTTTTCTTCTAAGGTTGATAAACCAATGAATAATTAATCTATGAGGATAATAAACTAAGGAGATTTGAGACGCAAGGGATATGGGTCCAAGGGTTCTCCAATGGAAATCTCTCTTAGGGGTTGTATTTGTATTTCATGCTATAAAATTACTGATTTTTATAATAACACGCAAGTTTTTGTTGCAAGATTTAGAGTGAATATTGTAGAAGTGATTTTAAATTTGTTTTGTTGATTATAATAGTATATTTTGTTTTGTAAGATATTTTCAAACTTGACATTTCAATAATATTTCATTTTGGTGTGTGTGATGAACTATGTGGTTTCCCTTAGTTGTTGGTTTTCTCCACCTTTGTAAACTTCAGATAAAATATTAAAGGATTCTTTAAATTTATTTAATCGTTTGATAAGGGATATTAAAATGGTATCAAAGCTAAAATATTGCTAGCCTGTAGACTTTGGAGTTAAAAATCATGGGAGACAGAGATACCAAATGGTACGAGGATTGTGTTATACAATATGATATTTTCAAAGTAGTTGTTCCATTTGAGAGAAGTATAGATATTTATGAAAACAATCCAAAGAGAAGAGAACAAATGAAGAAGAAATAAAATACAATTGTATTTGTACAAAATAATATGAATCCAATTAGTACAAAGATGAAATAAGACACCAAAAGTAAACTTGAAATAAAAAGGCTCTAGTTTACATGCAAGGAAATTTAAGAACCAATTCATAGATGCAGGAGCAATGAAGAAGAAAAAGGATAATTATATATGAATTTAAGATGGTGGAACAAGGAAGGGTGATGGATACATCATTTCAAGTAAAATATAAGGTAGAAGAATCAAAATCAGAGCTTGAATTTTTTCATGAAGAGGACAACCTAATGAGAAAGAACAAGAGGGTCCTAAAAAGCATGATGAAGGTAAAAATTCTACAATAGCATCCAAAATTCCAAATGGTGAACCATTATACAATTTGTATAATAACTTTCCAAACAAGTATGATTCCATTAGAGGTGATTTGATTAAATATTATGTAAGTGTGACTATAATTACAAAATACATGATGAGTAGGCATTTTGATTGCTTCTATAGTTATAAATAAAGAAATAAGGATAATATAGAAGCAATTATTTTTTACACTATTTTGATATGGTGTCATCACAATGTTCTATCACAACAAGAGGTCTTCTAAAAATGATGAAACCATGACGGATACAAAATTAAAGGGAGGTGTTTTTCTTACAAATTTATATTTTCATATGCAAGATGATGTGAGATCCTGATATTATATCCAACATGTAAATTTTGAGGAGACATGGAAATTCATCTATATATTCCAAGCTTGATCCAGTAATTAATTTTTAAAATAACATGATGAATGGAGATGTAACTAAAGGAGCTATCTTGACTTGATATCTCAATGAGGTCTTTTATGAAAAAAACAAATAAGCAAGTTGACTTTTTTCTTAGAGTAGCATATTGAAAGCATGGTGGTGTCTGTTAGAGTATATAGTTTTCCTCACTTATTAATTATATCATGTTGACATTAATTATTAAGTTAGTCGTACTCTATTTTTCACTTAAGCTTTCTCTTAGGTTAGCCTTTTCCCTTTTTAGGGTTTCATTCACCTTTAAGGTTGAATGCTTGTAATTTTTGTTATTCACTTTTTGGGAAATATAATTTTGCTCTCACTCCGCTGAGATTTTCCAAGGCTTTTGTCTTTGTGGTTTCCATTTAGCATTACGTATTTGCATGTAGGTGTTCTTGGCGAGCTGTGAAGTTGGATTTCTCAACTTCTACATGGTATCAGAGCCACCCTGTCACTACCTGGGTTGAAGGGTTTTGAAGCCGTGATTTGAAGACGACACCCACAACTTCTCTAGGGTTTTTCTGTCACTTTGAAGGAGGCACTATTTTCTGGAGCTGTTTGAGCAAAAATGGACTCCACCATTGCATTTAAAAGTTCTGGGAGAGTTGAAATACCTATAAACTTTGTTGGTTTTGGTCACAGTGACCCTAGAGAAAAAATCAACCTCTTAGGCCGCACGGCTCAAAAAATGAGGCAAAAATTTAAAAAGGCATTTTTTAAAGGTTTTTTGGGGCTGCTAGAGTGTGCCACCAATGCACCACCCTGGTGCCACCTTGTAGCCACCCCGACCCGGCTCAACTCAGCTCGCGCCGCCCACCGACCGCTAGTTTTTGGCGGCGCCACCAACAACTGCGCTGCCGCCTGAGAACCGCTCGGGAGCGGCCAACCACCGGCGACCGCCACCGGTCTGCCACCAACCTGCCACCATAGCCTACGGGTGACGGTGGTGATGTCACCCTGACGTCAGCCCTCCCAAAAATTTTTCTTTCCGGCCAAAATTTAAATTTTCTGGCCATTTTTTGAAATTTTCGGTGATCGGAAATTTTTTCCAGCGATAGCCTCAATGACTGTCAATTTTTTTCCAGTGGACAATGACAGGCGTTTGAACGTCAAATTTTATCCAGTGTCTGGTTTTTTTTTCCAGAGAGTTGGTTTTCAGAGGGGCACTTGGTTTTTTGGTCGTAACTTGAGCATACGGTGTCCGTTTTTGAAAAATGAAATATCGCTGAAAAGGTGTTTCCAAGCCAAACGTGATGATGCTAGTTTTGATCTCTAGTTTGGCTATTTGAGCTCCTATTTTTGACATCAAAGTGGAGGATTTGTTTTCCTCCTTCTCTGCATTTGGACCTCAGGATTTTCACTTGTTCTTTGTGTTTTTTGCTTAATTTTGTGGTGTATGAGAGTTGGTTTGATAGTTTATGGGGGGGCATATTTCTTTCTGCATTTTCAATTCAGAGAGACCCTTCTTCTTTCGTCTTATTCTCTCAGTGTTGAACACATCCATTATCATTCTGACTCCACATAACTACCACACATGGAAGCCATAAATGACCAGACTACTCATGTCACGAGGTTTATGGTCCTGCCTGGATGCGGCTCAGCCAGTTCTATAGAGGCCTTATGAGGCTCTTATGCACAGAAATAGGATGGATGAGGCAATGGGCCTCATTGTCATGAATATTTCAGATGGGTTGTTGTTCCACCTGGATGGTCTGACCACACCCACGGATATGTGGGACAAGTTTTCCACCTTGTTTGGCACAATGAATCAGTTCAGGGTTCTCCAAATAGATGCAAAGTTCACCTCCTTGGTACATGAATCATTCACCAGCATTGAGGACTTCCTGATGAAGTTCAAGTCTCTTCAATCTATTTTACAGGTTGCTGGAAAGACGAAGTAAGATGATGAGTGTATCTTTCTGATACTCTCAAAGCTGCGTGGCCCTTATCAGATTTTTACTTCTACCTTCTACTCCACTATGGATGCACTGGGTGCATGACATGTTATGCCCTCTTTTGAGACCTTCTGTGATAGGTTAAATCATGAGAAGTCTAAGCTTAGTCAGATGGAATCTCTTAGAGGTTCACAGTCATAGGCATTTCTTTCCAAGCCATCTTAGGATACACAGAAGCTGAAGCCAAAGTAGATATCTGATTCCTCTTCTCAGCACTCTATTGGCCCACCATCTCCTTCTAAGAAGGATAAATAGAAGACTCAGAACCCTACATATTCCTATTGTCAGAAGGGGCCTCATGATGAGTCACATTGTTTTTAGAAGAGATTTGATGGCTATGAGAAACAGACTGCAGATTTGCAAGCTCTCCTTCAGAAGAGCACTATTTCCTCTCCATCCTCTTCCACCTCATAGGGGTCTTGTTTTCAGTCTTCTGCCTCATCTTCGACATCTAGATAGGATTTTGGATAGGATCATGCATTACAGGCTTCTATTGAATCCCCTTCCCAGGTCCCTTGGATACTAGATTCAGGTGCTTCTCACCATATGTCATCTTCTCCGGAGATCTTCTCTTCTATTGAGGCTTCTCCCATTCCCCACATTCTCATGGGAAATAACACTGTTATGCCAGTCTGTAGGAAAGGTTCTATACGCATTCAGGATGGCACATTCAATGATGTATTGTATGTTCCATCTCTATTTGCAAACCTTCTCTCAATTTACCAGATTACACACAGTGGATCAGGGAAGACAATTGAGTTCACGCTAGATTCAGTCTTCATTCAGGATAGTGTGACAGGTGGCATTATTGCTACAGGGATAGTTGATCATTCCACCTGTCTCTACACCTTTTCTCACTTTGGTCCACCATCTCCATCATCAGAGCACAACTCTCCTCTTTCGCGAGAGCATCATGTGGTGCAGTCAGGTCACTTGAACCTCTGTGTTGTTCTTGAGACCACTGTTGTGAGTGCCACACCACATCTTGTTGAGGTTTTTTCTCTTCAACGGGACTCTTCTTTAGAAGTGCCAGAGCCTCTAGCTCCATTCATTGAGCCACCAGGTGTAGTTGTTGAGGATTCTACAAAGGATACTCATCTCCTCTCTCATGATAGTGTCAGCACACCTATCATACCACTTGCATTGGGGATTCCATTTTAGGATCCTCGTGTCTACTCCTTTGAGCATCAACTCGGCCTTCTAGTGACACCTCATCTTTCAAGATTACCTCTTCAAAACTCACTGTATTTCACTCCTTTTCATTGGAGTCACAGTGGTTTGTTCATTGATCCAGGGGTTCTTTCATTCTGGGGGGGCTTTGGAGCCTTGACCCTCTCTCACGGGGGGGTTGGCAACACGCATTGTACCCATGGCTTTGAGAGAGTCTCTTGAAGTCATTCTTTGTCTTTTGCTTGCTTTTATATCTCTTTTTAGAGAGGAGTTTTTCCCACTGGGTTTTCTCATTTGTCTCCGTTTTACAGAGATTTCCTTGTTTTGGGTACCTGATCAGGCCTTGTTGCCGGGACCCATTTTCCTGATTTCATAGCTGTGCTAGGTTAGCTTACCTCCTGAGCTTCGCTTAAGGGGGGGTGTTAGAGTATATATTTTTCCTCACTTATTAATTATATCATGTTGATATTAATTATTAAGTTAGTCATACTCTAT
>MU226773.1:926384-940892 GCA_018584345.1 Thuja plicata | reverse complement strand
CAAAGAGCTAAACAAGGAACACATACAAGGAGCTTATACTCTGGGGGAGTATATATATAAAACACAGTCTATGTAACTGTAGTAGTGTAGATGAATCTTTGATGAGGATATTGAGAAGATTGTAAAATAAAGAAGACATCATGAACAATTTTTTTTTTATCATATGTTGCCATCAATGCCAAAGGGGGAGATTGTTGGAGATTTGATTCTGAATAGATGATTGATTGTATGTTTGTCATTGATGACAACATATAATACACAACAATACTTTTGTATGTACTTATCCATATGATGACATGAAGACTTGCATGGATAGATACATGTTTTTGACATGTTTATTATGCTATGTTCATACACGCAGACCCAGATATGATGTTTCAGTAAAGATATGTAATTCTGTTATTGACGGTTACAGTTCTGGAGGAATAACAGTTTAAGGCCGACATATGTAACGTGTTTATTGAGTTGCGCCTATCTTTAGGATATGCGTGTGTATATTCAGGATGAGTTATGAGTTGTTGATATTAATCTAAAGGTGCCAAACATATTTCAAGAAGATTACAAAGTTATGGTTAAATTGGTAAAGCCGACTAAGTGAAGCGACGCGTCTATTCAGTTTATACTTGTACGGTTGTAATTATGCTTGTGCGCTTAGTAGAGCCGACAAGGATGTTATGAAGAGTTGTCTAACAGGTCCCATGATCTCATACTTTGAGTATATACTTATAGAAGGTCATTTTTGATAAGAAGAGTTGCGAAAGCCAGAGATAAGAAAAGCAGAGCAGAGTGTTTAAGCAACAGAGCTATATTTATCATATGTTGATAATATAGATATTGAAGTTGAAGCTTTTAGAATACATATAAGATTGTTGTAGTGCTTTACAAGAGGTTAAAGCATCGGCGCACAAAAGGAACTGATCAGACAAGCAGTGTCACAAGCAACAGTTCACCTTGTTGATACAGTGTGTATCAAATATCCAGAAGGTTGTAGCCTTCACCACTTGGACAGTGAGTCCTTGGACAATGAGTCCACAACCCCTAATAGGGTTATTGTAAAAGACTCCTAACAGGGTTTGACCCTTAACCAGGTCACTATACTACTACATTGTAATGAACAGTTCCTAACAGGGTTGGAAGATCTTTTAACAGGGATCACTATAAACAATATAGTTCTTTGTGGGTATTAATTCCCACCAGAGTTTTTACCATTTGGTTTCCCTGTAACCAAATTGATGTGTTGTGTAATGTGTTAACTGAATGTGCATTTACTTTGTATCAATCTGGATTAATAAGTATAAGATAAAGATCAAGTTGCAGATAACTGATTCACCCCCCCCCTCTCAGTTATCTCTGAAGTATTCTAACATTATCTACATTGTTGCTTGAAATTGTTGAGGGGACACATGTCAACACATATTGAAAGAGATTCAAGGAATATGGAGATTTTTATGGGAGTGTTTATTTTTGTTTGATGTATTTGATTATTGTCTTTGATATTGTTGCACTTTACTTTCTCTCACTCTCCACATGTTAGTTTGATTTTGCATAGATATGAGGGATTTTTGGTTTCCCATTGATTATCTACATACAAAAAATTATATAATAAAAAATTTTGGCATACAAAAAATTTAGACGTTCAATTTATTGAGGGGTATCATACTTCCTTATTTTAACTCTTTGGGGCATACTAGGGCATATTCCATTAAATTTTATTATTTTTATTTGATACAATGCTCAAGACCACGATGTATCAAGAGGGGCTAAATTTAGACATCGAAAATTGAGAAAAATGAGTAGAAATCTAACATGATACCTCTAGAGATATTAAGGATATTTCATAAAATAATCAACCTCCATAGGCATATTAGGGAATTTTCTCAAAATTTTATTATATTTTCTTTGATAGAACATTCAAAACAACACTACCTCTAAGAGGGGAGAAATGTAGACATAAAAATTTGACAAAATGTGTAGAAATATAATGTAATGTAGATTCCTGTTGATTGTCTATGTCCATTAGATTTTAGGCTATACTTTTTGGCACATCCACTGGGACCCCATATCTCAAGTTTAACTTACTTAAATTTTTTTTTTGTCAAGTTTGTAGGTCCAACAGTAGAAGGGCACTTTCGGTGATTAGACATGTGCCTTTATCTCTCTATCTAGGTGTAGAGGGGCACCTTAATGGTAGAAAGGTGTTTCTAGGAGTGCAAAAGGGAATATATAGAAAACACAAGTGCTCCTAGGAGTGCATATAGGCACAATCACTATAGACAAGTGCTTCTGAGCCTTAGACAAGTGAGTATGGGTCTTAGATAGACACTTTGAGGAGGTATAATGGCATATTAGGGCTCAATTTTTAATTTTATGGTTCAATCATTGATTTTATATTTATATTTTGTATTATTAGTTTTTAAATCTACCCTAACCAATTTGCATATATGTCTCTTCACTTTTCCAAGAATCTAAATTTTCTAATGATTATGTTGCAAATAGGGGTTAAAAGTTAAAATTGTTGATTTTTAGTTTTGCATGTTTCTTTGACATTTTCTCATTATTTTCTTAGATTATAAAACATTTTCCTTTGGTTATTTGAAAAGAACCTTTGTTTGGCACATCTTGTGTACTTTTTGACTCCACATTCTATGTTTCTAAAGGCATTGTGAAAGTATCCTCTCCCCTCACCTTCAATGGGCCTTAGGTGTAAGATAAATTGCAATATCTTCCTTTTAATTTTATTAGAGGCATTCTTGGGGATTTCATCACCTTAGGTGAATGACCTAATGTTCTATTTCCTTTAGTTTTCTATATAAAAGAGTAGAAGTGAAAGAAGAGCTTAATCTAGCGACTATATACTAAAAGTGCCACACCTAAGATAGTTGAAAAGTCCCCCAAAGGTTGGATATATATTTAAGTGGCTCACTCTTGAATGTGTATATAGTTGTTTTCTCAGAATTGTGACTAAAAGCCTTGTGTTAGTAGCTTATAAGCCTTTGATCACTTCTTAGTGTGGTGGATAGTGATAGGGTATATTAATGCCATGCTGTAGAAGCCCTAGGACATGCTCTTTCTAGGATATTTTCCATGTTTTCATCATGCTTATTATGCTTTTCCAGATGCTTTAACTTTTATTTGTTGTTATGTGGCATGCTGCCACTGAACCTATTTTGTGATTGGAAATACTTAAACATGCTACTCTTGGATGAAGATACTAGATTACTTATTTTGGATTTATAGTTATGTATTTTTGAAATGAATTTTTTGTTTAAACATGAATGATGAATGTGTATCTTGATGTCTGTTATCATGAATGTCTCTAACATTTGGAGTGTAGCGCACCAAATTAGCAACTGTTACCTTGACCAGGTAAAATGCACTCATGTTCTGGATGCTCGACCCAGTCTTGTAGCAGGTGCATACGGGGAAACCTCAGGCACAACACAAATGGATTCAAGATGATCAAGGTGGCATCAAACAAGAAAAGACCATGCATCATAATAAATTCTCCAAGGAAATCTAGGGAAGAGTGGGAAGTTGGATTTGTTGTCAAAATCATTTCCTTCCTCTTTCATGGATCGATTCAATCTCCAATTTTATAGTTTCCTTTCATGTTTAGTAGGGTTATAATAAAAGCTTCACCTAGCTTTATAGTGTGACTAGATAACAGGTAATGTTTTTCTTTAAATAAAGCCCTGCTCTTGCATGAGAAGGAGGGTGTTATCAAATATAGTTTACATTCTATTTTCTTTACAGTTGAATTTGTAATACATTTTTTATCAATAGCGAAATCTACAGTTCAGCATAATTGAGTTTGGATACTCACTCAAGGGGGCCCACTTGGTGAGGAATCTGTGTTATCTAGATAGGATCATTTGCATATAGTTTAATTTTCCTGCATCTTGGTTTTATAATTCTAGTGTTAATACAGTTCCTGTAGCCAAAAGTCGTAGGGTAGTCCAGCACTTCCTGCAGCCAAAGAGGCAGAGCTGTTGAAGCACTATGATTATGTTTTCCAACCTTTTCAAGTTATAGTGTTCCGTCAAGCGCTTTCACTTCTGCATTTATTTTCCAGCATTCTCTAAAGCTTTAAAATAGTTTCCTTTCAAAAGTAATTTACTTCCTGCAGCCATAGAATAGTTTCCCTTCAAAAGCAATTTTTTTCCTGTAGCCATAGCGTGGTCTAAGTAAAAATATTTGGTGCATATACTTTGTTGACCTATTTCAAGTAACACATCCTTGTGTTGATAAATTATATGAGTTTGTAGAAAGGAGGATAGATGCTCGGTCGGATGCCCAATCCCCGAGTTATGATACTTGCCTAGTATTTGATGCCTTAAATAGAATCGATCATTTTTGGTGCCACTATCGGGGATGGTGTCAAGCCAAGTATTTTCCCTCATCCATTGGTTGATTTCAATTCTAGCATGTACATCCTTTTTAAATAGGGTTTGCTATCAAAAATTCTTTCACTCCACTACCAAAATCTTTCACTTACCTATATGCATAGAAGAAGAGGAGACACTCTAGGAAGGTACTTACCCAACTACCCCAATAGCCGTTTAGGAGATATCTTTGTACCAGATGAAGATGAAGAGGAGGGTCAATTCATGGATGCAATTGTCAACCTTCCTTTATCAGAATCATCATCATCATCATATGTAGAAGGTGATCCACTGACTTTCACCTTCTAGAAGGTGAAATGGAGTTTAATCCATTTGTAGAAGCCTTAGCCAATCTCAGAATCCAAAATATGGAAAATCAAGAAGAAAATCCACTACCTCTAGTTGTTTACCAACCACAAGGTCTTCCTCAGCATTTTCCCAGGATGGAGAACCCCCTACCTTTCCATTTCCCATTACTGATCAACATGATAACAACAACCTCAAGGATATTCCCTCATCAACTCTTCCCAAATTTTATGGCCTAGTGACCGAAGATTCAGATACCTTTCTCTTTGAGTTTGACATCCTCTATCATAGTTACAACTACACCATAGATGTCCATAGGCTCAAATTGTTTCCTGCAACTCTTAAAGATCCCACATTAAGATGGTTTATGGGCTTAGGTCAGGATGTTGTTCATAATTGGGATGAAATGAAGGTAATGTTCCTGGAGAAATACAAAGAATACTATAGGGGAAATGATATGAGAGGGGATGACATCTTCAAGATGACCTAGAAGGAGGATGAAATCCTAGAGGATTATGTGTTGAGATTCTTATTCAGCCTACAGGATAATACTCATCATCGGCTTAATGAGGAGTCCCAAAACCTTCTCTTTCTATGGGGTATAAACAAAGGATGCACTAAGGCCTTGGATCTTATGGCCGAAGGAGATATCACCCAATCCACATGGGGTGATATCAAGAAAGTCTGCCTCAATTACTCAAGAGCTATGGCGAAGAAGGGCAGAGGATACAGAGCCATAATAGGCAAAAATATTTGTGCTAGAGCCTCAAGGGTAGAAATTGCACATTTGTTGTCTGACTTTAAGCAGGATAGTATCAATAACATAGCCACCCAGTTGGACACAATGCAGGTGAAAAAGAAACATGAGGAGGATGAAGCTATGCTAATAGAGTTCTGTCCACATTGTAGACAGAAGAAGAGAGATTGTCATTGCAAATTGGTTGCCAACATGGAGACTACATAGCTACCCACTGATTACAAGCCAATTTAATGGGATGATGAGCAAGTATTCTTCATTTCACAATGAAGACCATGGGCTCAAAGACAAGGTATGCCTCAGGACCTGCTTACTTTTACTGGTCCATTCTATGGTAATCAATGGCAACAACCTGTGAATAATCAATACCCTCCTTGGAATAATCCTCAACATCAGTGGAAACCTTACCCAAGCCCTCAATGAAAACAACCTCAAGGGAATTGGAAAAAACCCCAAGGGAATTGGCAGCAACCCCAAGGGAATTGGCAACAAAACCCTTAGTGGCGTGGGGTCAGCAATGGCCAAACCACCAGTAGGGACTCTTGCAACCACCACAATAGCCACAACAACAAGCCCTGTTGCCACCTCTTGCAACCACAACAACACCTCATAAGCCTAATCAAATCCCTGCACAACCTTAGCCAAATACTAATAATAGGCCACCAACACCTCAGCAAGATGTCTATTCAGTTGATCCAAACTAGTACCTTGCATACACAATCAATGACATTCATTTACGGTCTAGCACAACTCTGTCCACCTCCTATTATAACGAAAGTAACTCCAGATGAGCCCCTACCTCAAACTATGCCAAAGTTCACTCCACTAGGTACAACAATATTACCAGCACCAGTGCAACCAACTCAATCACCCTTCCCACAAAGGTTGCGAGTCAACAACTCTAAACCTAAGGAAGATGCAACCTTTGACATCCTAGATCAATTAAATAACATTAATGTTTAGATTCTGCTGTTCTAGGCAATAAAGGATGTTCCCACATATGGGAAGGCTATCAAGAAAGCCTTCTTTAAAAATCCCGATCATAAGCAAAAGGACCCCCAGATAGTCCATGTCCTAGGTAAACTTGTTGATATCATGCTCGGTAAGATAGTGGTTCCCAAGTATTCTGATCTAGGTAGCTCATTTTTTGAAGTAACCATTAGTGGGATAGCCATAAAAATGCTCTAATTGACCTTGGAGCTGCCATAAATGCCATGACAAAGGATATCATGCAGAAAATTCACATCACTACCCTCAAGGAAATACCCACTATTTTGTATCTTATAGACAGTTCCACAGTCAAACCCGATGGGGTAGTGGAGGATATAGTTGTTGACCTTGAAAACTAGTCTTACCTAGCTGACTTTATGATCCTCTCGCCTAAAGCCACATTAGGAGGCTATCCCATAATTCTTGGTTGACCCTAGCTGGCTACTATTGTTGCCTTTATCAGATGTCACTCTGGTGGTATGACCATTTCTAATGGTCAAGATACTAAGACATTAGCTTTATATCCGCCAACACAACCACAAATAGATTTTGCCTCACCAATATGGCCTGACATTGGAGAGGAGGCCGAAGTAGTCAATTCAGTAGCTCAACTCATGATGTTAGAAAGGGATCCTTTCCTGTAGCTATAGGAGGAGACACCGTAGTAACCAACATTTTTCAAAACCAGTATGGTCATGATTTAGTATCCATTAACTACCTCAATCCCCATAACTTCTCCCTACAAGATTTGTACCCTGATTGCGTCATACCTCCCTCTCCTACAGCTGACCACCTCTACCACAAAATTCTTCCCCATGAGGTCCAAACACCTCCATTAATAGACGCATCTATGGTAGAACTCACAAAGTAGTTGGAATTTTTCCCTGGCCATTGCTTACATATTAATAGCCAACTTATAGACTAGTAACATACATCATTGACCACCCTACTGAAAAATCCATGTTGTGGCCTTTGCCTGGGATTATTCTGACATGTAAGGTTTGGACCCCAAACTATGTACCCATTGGATCTTCCTAAAAGAAGACAAACATAATTTCAGACAATTCCAGAGGCGTATAAACCATGCGCTAAGAGAAATTGTCAAAACAGAATTACAAAAGTTACTGAACGCCGATTTTATCTACCCAATCTCTGATAGCCAATGGGTCTCACCTTTAGTTATTGTCCCAAAGAAAGGAGGAAAGTGGCAAGTATGTTTTCACTTTAGGGAACTTAACAATGCCACCAAGAAGGACCATTTCCCCTGCCATTTACAGACCAAGCCCTAGATTCCCTCGCAGGAAAGTGTTATTTTTCTTTCCTAGAAGGATATAGTGCCTACAACCCGATCAGGATCCTTCCTAAAGATAAGGAGAAAACAAAATTCACTTTCCCTTGGGGAACATTTTCTTATTTTGTACTTCCTTTTGGCATCTGTAATGCCCCATCCACATTCCAGCGTGCAGTTATCAACATTTTTGTTGATGTCTCCCATGATTGCTTGGAAATATACATGGACAACTTCACAACTTATGGGGAAAAATATGAGGAAGAATTGGTCAATTTGGGAAGAGTTCTTACTAGGTGTAAGGAGCATAATTTGTCCCTTAACAATGAGAAATTCTTCATGATGACACAGGAAGGTGTGGTGTTAGGTCACTACATCTCTGCCAAGGGAATACAATTGGTTCCAGTGAAAATTGAAGTCATCATGAACCTCCCTACTCCCACCAAGTAGAAGGATGTTCATGGCTTTCTGGGACATGCTGGTTACTACTGATGATTCATAAAGGATTTCAGCAAATTAGTCAGGCCCATGTACTCCCTGCTCAAAGGATTCAGAGTTCATATGGACAACCTCTTATGAAGAATCCTTCTTGCAGCTGAAGAAAGTAATTACACATGCACCAATTATTAGAGGACCTAATTGGGCATTACCATTCCATATCCACATAGATACCTCTGACCATGCTATGGGTACTATTCTCAGACAAAAAGATGTACCAATAGAGCATGCCATCTACTTTATCAATAAGAATCTGGAGGGTGCAGAGTTGAACTACACAGTAACTAAAAAAGAACTCCTGGCTGTAATTTATGCACTGAATAAGTTTCACCACTATAAAATTGGTTACCCAATATTTGTGCATACTGATCATGTAACCATCAAGTATTTGGTAAAAAAGACTGCTATTTCAGGCAGGCTTTCCAGATGGCTCCTGTTGCTATAAGAGTTCGACATCACGATAGTGGATAAACTGGGAAAAACCAATGTAGTGGCTAATTTCCTCTCTAGATTACACAATGATGATGACCCACATGTCATAGATGAAAAATTTCCATATGACCACCTATTTTCTATTTCCACTCCTACCCCCTAGTATGCCATCATCGCCAATTATTTGGTTACTCAAAAGGTATCACCACATTTTCTTCCAAGGAAAAAAGGCTATTAATTGAAAAGACTTTCAAATTTTCTTGGCTGACCGACTGTCTCTTCTACATTAGACCTGATCATATCCTGAGAAGGTGTATTCTTGAAGATGAGACCTATGATATACTCCATGCCTTCCATGATGAACATTGTGGTGGCCATTTTGCGGCCAAACATACAACCATGAATATACTCAATACTGGCTATTACTGACCCACTCTCTATAAAGATGTAGCCAATTACACCTGAAAGTGTGATAGATGTCAGCGTATGGGTCAGCCCACCAAATCAGATGAAATGCCTTTGTTTCCTTAGTCAATAGTCACTCCATTTGATAAATGGGGAATAGAGTTTGTGGGACCAATTCATCCCCCATCAAATGACAACTCTTACATTTTGGTTTGTACTGACTATGTTACTAAATGGGTGGAAGTGCGGGCTATGAAGCATGTAAGGGATAATAGGGTTGCACAGTTTTTATATGAGGAAATATTTACTAGATAGGGTTTTCTATGGGAACTAGTCATAGATCAGGGAGCTCAGTTCACTTGAAATCTGATCACTGCACTTATGGAGGAATACAACATTTGCCATGGGAAGTCTAGTCCATATCATCCCCAAGCGAATGGTCAGGCCGAGATCACCAACAGGGAAATTGAGGCCATCCTCACTAAGATAGTTTAGTTGCACAAAATATATTGGAGTAGCTGATTACAGGAAGCTATGTGGGCCTACCGCACCACATGGAAAACCCCTACTGGATTTACACCATTTGAGTTGGTGTATGGAAAGACTATTGTAATGCCCATCGAGTTTGAGCATAAAAATTTACGCACAACATTATAGCTCAACTTAAATCTTCATGTAGCTCAGTAAGAGAGGCTCCTGTAGCTTAATTATCTGGATGAGATCCACAAGGAATCTTTACAGAACACTGAATTGATACAACTTCAATGGAAGAAATGACATGATTCACACATACAAAATAAATAGTTTATTCCTGTGACTGGGCACTTCTATATGACTCTTGATTTCAAGAGAATCAAGGTAATCTTACAAATCATTGGCTTGGACCTTATTAGGTTGACAAATTGTTTGCTAATGATGCAGTCCAATTGTCTACAATTGACCTTGTCCGCTTCAAGTTATTGGTCAATGGTCACAGACTCCATATGTACCATGAACCCACCACTAAAGAAGAGTTCCTGCAAAAATTTGAAGACATTCCTACAGCTAATGGACCTCCTCCAGCTGAAGACACTCCTATAGCCAATGGACCTCCTCTAGCTGAAGACACTCCTGCAGCCAATGGACCTCCTCTAGCTGACGAACCTCCTGTAGCCAATTGGGGTGAATTTTTGCTCTGGTCATCTCTTTAACTTCACCACAAAATAGTCATAATAAAATTTTTGTTTCCCATGAAAATATCTCTCTCCACAATAAAGTCACCATCACATCACATCACATCCCATCAATCTTTTCTTCCATTTTCACTTACGCATCCCATCATTATTATGCCACTCATTACTTTTCACTTTGCACATGTCATCCAATCTTTTCAGATTTGGGAATTTATTCATGATTACTCTCTAGGTACGCCTTCATTTATTGTTTGCAACATTTTTTATTCATTAGAAATTATTATACATTACATTGTAATTAATATTAGTGCTTCATCTGAGTGCCATTGTACTTCCTAACCACACATGTGAGGACACCTTTCATAATTTTTGTAGGGGGAAGTTCGTTAACTCATTAACTCATGTTTTTCCATGATAACCCTTGTGTAAGTAGTACTGCGTAGTCATTTTGCAATTAATTGATGTGACAACCCCAAATAATGCAAAATTCTCTGCTAAGTTTTTAATTTTCAAACCCAACTCATATTCCCAAATTTGGTTTTTAAAACTCCTCCTCTGTTATAATCCCTAGAACCCTACACCAAGCATCTATCTAGAAATATTCAGTCTTTAACTTTGGCAGAATACTAGACAACACAAGAGGACAAAATTGCGATTGAGGATACAGAGAGCAGAGTTTTGAAAAAAACATTTTCAGTTGCAGAGGAAGTTTCAAGTGATTTGGAGTTTTTGGGTTGCAGAATTTTTTAGTAACAATGGGAGGACCACAAATATGCCATGAGCCAGGGGATCACTCATCTTTATTGCAGGATCAAGAAAGTGTCCAAGTCTTTAACCACGTGGGATGGCTTACTTATTTTTTCAGGCTTTGTAGTTACGACGAAGCTATAGCAGTGGAATTATTGCACATTTACAACAATGGAGTTACTTATGTAAAGGGATTAAGGGTGGAAGCTTCAGAAGCATGGATTGTAGAGGTTTAAGGACTTCTTTCTATGGGTGAATTTTTTCTGCATGAACATACGTAGGAGCAGCCAGGGTAGAATTATCCTTGCCCCAGACGCTGCATTAAAAACTAGTAGGCAGGGGGCGAAGAGAACATCTCTTCCAGAAGATAACTCTTGACCGGTTGTCCATGTGATAAGATGAATTACTTTTGAAGGGTGATTTTCCTACTTGCATGTTGTGCACTTTAAATTGTTGAGTCATTTATGGCATGACCGCCTTGTTAATGTACCCAATTTCCTATATTCTTTATTACAATTGACCTCAGAAGAAGTTAGAAAGGGGAAATGGAATGCAAATTCTCACCACAGGTTGATAAAACTTCTGGTAGAGAGGTCTTTACAGGATAATTCTCCTATAACATGGGATGAATTTATCTATGCACCCCATGTACAGTTATGAGGTGAAGGGCCATAGCCTAGATTACAAGAAACACATGAAAATGCTCCTACTAAAGATGCACCTAATGAGGATGAAACCATTATTTTGGATCCCATGCATGAAACCCCATCTTCTTCAAAGGATGAAATGAAGAAAAAAACTTTGGGTAAACCAAACCCTATCCCAGGGAGTGGTCAATCGAGGGTTCTTCAGATTTATAGACCCCACAAAGTGCCCATAGGAAAGAAAAGGGCATGGAAAAGATAACTGCGGATGCTAAGGAGAAAAATCTTGTTTTATTAGAAAACCTTCTTTCTCCTGCAACCATGCCGATGAAGAAATGAAAGAAATCATAAAAGTGCTCTGTTGTGTCTATGGAAATTCCTCCATGGTGAAGTAGTCATTTGAGCACACCACAAGCAGACAAAATGAACTCACCTACGATGACTGGGTCATCTGCTAAAGATCCAATTAAGGAATCTTTTAAAGAATAACCATAAGCAGGAAGCCCATGTATAGAATGTTCAGACATCATGGAAATAGATCTTGCAGTTGAGGAAAGGGACACAAAAACAATAAATTTGGAAACAACATGCATGGAGGCAAAATACGCTGAAACTACATATATGCCTTCCTCTCAGCAAGAAGTTGATCAAGGGAAATATGCCCTAGTTCCAACCCCAGAAGAATTACCCATTGATGGGTCAGACATAGTCACAATAGAAGAATAGATCACTACAGCTACTCTAGTTCAAAAGAGTCAGGTAACACTACACTCCCTTTCCATTGACTATTTTAATCAAATGCAATATGGAAATTCAATGTGGGAGCTGCAAAAGAATAGATTAAAAAGAGAATTAGGCAAGAAGCAACAAGAGGTGCAATTGCTATAGAGAAAATTAGATTCAGTAACACATCTAATTCCATAATTTATAGAGTGTAGACCACCTCCTATGGTCTATGATTTGTGCTTAAAAGAATAATTTCTCATGTATAAATTGACGAGGGTCCTTCGGGATCTACACACAAGCATAGATTCGCGACAAGAGTTTGTGGCTGCATCTGATCAGTCCCTAGACTGTGTTTGGAATTTGTTGTGTGAACTTTATTTGCATAATTATGGTGTTCCCTCTAATACCAATTGGAATCCTTTTCTATTTAGATGATTACCTATCCACTTTACTTTCTTGGTCCAATAATGAGATCAACTATGGGGAATAATTAAGAAAATACAAGGGAGTTGAACAAGTTATCACACTGCCCTTACGAACAGAGAGTGGTAATCCCCGTAGGATGTATTGTGATTGGATGAAAATAGTATATGGGATGAAAGTCTCTACCCACCAGAAAAGGATACTGAATAATAGGGAATAGGTGTTTGCATCATTTGAGCAGCTCTCTTTATCGGATGGGAAAAGGGTAGCGGAAGGGTTAAGACAGAGATGGGAAAGATTACCATTGGCATTAAAGAAGGTTGAACCTCACAACCTTATCAACTTAAGAGCTATTTTATAGAGAGTTCAATGGTACATACGCCTGGGCAGGCAACCTCATCCTGAAAGGTGGCTTCCACTTTCCTTCCAACCCCCTCTTCTCCTATGGCCACTATATAGCTGTATTGACAATGAGGTAGATGAACAACTAGAAATTAGTAGGGAAATCAAAATGGAGCACACCAATGGTTATTGATGGCATTTATACACCTTTATGACTGGTGCGACACAAGAAGGGGATCTTCAAGTACTTGCAAAGATCAGGAATGTATCGGTGCCTGAGGAGAGACATTAGTCTTTGTAGGGGGAAAAAATGATAGGGAATATTAATACCATGTTGTAGAAGCCCTAGGACATGCTCTTGCTAGGATCTTTTCCATGTTTTCATCATGCTTATTATGATTTTCTAGATACTTTTACTTATATTTGTTGTTATGTGGCATGTTGCCATGAAACCTATTTTGTGATTGGAAATACTTAAACATGCTACACTTGGATGAAGATACTAGATTACTTATTTTGGAATTATAGTTATGTCTTTTTGAAATGATTTTGTTGTTTAAACATGAATTATGAATGTGTATCTTAATGTTTGTTATCATAAATTTCTCTAACATGTAGAGTGTAGCGCACCAAATTAGCAACCATTACCTTGACCAGGTAAACCGCGCCCATATTCTGGATGCTCAACCTGGTCTTGCAGCAGGTGCATACAGGGAAACCTCAGGCGCAGCGCAGATGGATTTGAGATGATCAAGGTGGCAGAAAAAAAGAAAAGACCAGGCATCATAATAAATTCTCTGAGGAAATCTAGGGAAGAGTGGGAAGTTGGATTTGTTGTCAAAATTATTTCCTTCCTCTTTCATGGATCGATTCAATCTTTAGTTTGATAGTTTCCTTTCATGTTTAGTAGGGTTATAATAAAAGATCCACCTATCTTTATGGTGTGACTAGCTAGCAGTTAGATGTTTTTCTTTAAATAAATCCCTGCTCCTGGGTGAGAAGGAGGGTGTTATTAGTGTACACCTCTCTCTCCGGTTTCCCACAGCTTTCCAAGGGCAGGGGTTAGTAGCCAAGGTTCACAAGTGCATGCAAATCTATTACGCAGTAACTACTAAACGAATGATCAAAACGTAAGCAATAAAATGTACAAACAACGAAAAGGAAGACAAATGAATGCAAACCCTTTGAAGCTGGAAGCTTCTATTGTCTCTCTCTACTCCTTCCGAAACACTGTTCTTGATGCTCAGTATTGGCTGGGCAGCGTCTATGACTTGAGAAGCGTCGAGATGTTGATAATTGCAAAGTGTGTGTGTGTGATCGCAAGATGGCTTTGAATGTTGACAGCGTAATGGCGCTTGAAGCTTGAAATCCTGGATCCTTCAAATGGTTATGAAGG
>MU226773.1:904907-917696 GCA_018584345.1 Thuja plicata | reverse complement strand
TGCAGTAGATTAAATAAATGAATGGTCAAAGTATATACATGTGCAGAAATGTTTCAAAGTTTTAAGAGTTACTGATTCACCCCTCCCCTCTCAGTAACTTGGTTAGTCTTGATTATTTCCAACAATCTTGGGGTATTAGCACATGTACACTAAGTTTTCACTCCTACTTGATTCTAGGTTTGTTAATATTTTTGAAGTTACTTTATCTGTGATCAACCAATGAAGATTTGAGATTTAAGAAGTCTTGTCCATATCCTTTATTATTTAAAATGTCAATAATCAAAACAATCTATCTTCTATTCTTTAGGTGTGTGATAATTTGCTTCAAAATTTCATAAAAAAATGTAAAAGGATTCTAAAAAATAAGTCAAAATTGCTAAAAAAATAGAGAAATTGAGATTTACACCTTCACATTGCCAAAACATAAAGTTGAGGTTGAGACTGATATTTATAGGATTTAGTTTAAGTCCTTTGCATTTGATTAACATATTTAGGATCATCAAAATTATTTCCTTAGATCAATTTAGAATCACTTGAATCTAGCCTGTGATATCTTTCATTAGACATTACATATTTTTTATCATTGATTTGGCCTCCATATAAAGGCTAAGTCAGTCAACCCATCCTTTATTAGGATTGTGCTCATTAGTATAGTGCAAGCTTGAACAATCAATATTTACTCCATTATCATCTTAGATTCAAATTTACCAAGACTTGGATTTAATTTTATTTCCACTATTGCATCCCAATATCTTCAAAAATCCCAAAATTATGTGCAAAATCATTAAAAAAATCCCCAAAAATCTAGAAGCACGGGTTTAGCCTTCATATAGCTTGTATTTTATTTTTTAAATCTACAAGTCTCTTGCATGCCTCATGTGACTAGGTCTCAAAGCAAGAAAGCAAAGATGGACCCTTTTCAATCAGATTTAATGTTCAACCACATGAGTCAGTACTATGAGAATTTTAATCCTAAGAAAATACAAAAAAACCCACCACCATCACCACCTCCTTATTTGTCTTTAGGAGTGGTTTGAACCTTGAGGCAATTAAGGAAGGATCTCAAGATCCAAGATTCTAGACAAATTTCTTTTCTTTGATCCCAATTAATACTTTTTATTGCTAACACAACAAGGAGCTATATTACCCCCAAATTTTATTATTTGAGTGTTGAGGACAACATAAATCCAACCAATTCTATAACCACATCGAACAATGTTCCATCCTCAACATTTGACCTTCAATTTAACAATCCCCTTTTCAATACCACTCACACCTGAAACAAATATAACATCTTCAAACTCCAATGTCTCACTCATTCACCAAAACATACAAAATTTAAACTCAAATGTACCACCTTTAAACCCATGTGTGTCACCTTAAAACATTAATTAGTCACCCTCAAATTCAAATGTGTCACCTTTAAACCCAAGTGTGTCACCTTAAAACATTAATACACCACTCCAAATTCATATATGCCA
Source organism: Thuja plicata (assembly GCA_018584345.1). Lineage (NCBI taxonomy): Eukaryota > Viridiplantae > Streptophyta > Pinopsida > Cupressales > Cupressaceae > Thuja > Thuja plicata. The sequence continues at coordinate 916,215 of MU226773.1, read as the reverse complement.
CCACTAAACAAACAACCAACAAATCAAAACCCACCACTCAATCAAAATCAAACAAATTCCACATTGTCATCATCGTCCAACCAAAAACCTCCTTTGGTCAATAATCAACCTCCTCAAAAAAAGAACCAACCCATTTGCGAACCATTCAAACATCAACACCAACCCTTTGAACCTATCCATGGTCAACCAAAACATGACTAAACCCTCAAATAAAAAATTTCTACCTCCATCACAAAATGATAACACATCTTCAAGTGGTGCCATATATGAATCATATCTCTTGAACATCTTTCAAAACATCGAATACAACCCCCAACACAATACATCTCTTACACATCATAACCTAACCCCATGGGGCATCAATAAAATATAATGTAAACTATATCTAATAACACCCTCCTTCTCACCCAGGAGCAGGGCTTTATTTAAAGAAAAACATCTAACTGCTAGCTAGTCACACCATAAAGATAGGTGGATCTTTTATTATAACCCTACTAAACATGAAAGGAAACTATCAAACTAAAGATTGAATCGATCAATAAAACCTTGGGTATAATTAAAACCTTACTCACATACCTCCCACAACGTATAATCAATATCCAACAACCTATCTATCATGATACTAATCCTTATGTTTCAAAGAACAACATATACCAAACCCCAAATCCAAACCCTATAGATGTATTGGAACAACAATTGTAAAATATTCAACAATAAATGACAAACTTGTGAATGTGGAAAAACAAGGAGACATACACTTTTGAATATATTTGTCCATATCCCTTCAAGGTAGGATCATACCCATGTCTCCTTTTCCACAAATCTTTGAGATGTCAAAATTTGACAAATACAAAGTAAAATATGATCCTAAAGACCATGTATGAAAATTCTATATGACAAGTTTAGATGTATTTTTAATGACACATACCTAATGTGCCTCTTTCCATGAATCTTAAGTGGACAAGCAATCAAATGGTTCTCACATCTCCCTAATTACATTAAAACATTTCGAGAACTATCTAAAAAAATCTTTGCTAATTTTCCTTACAACATTGAACATGAGGTTTCCATGAGTGACATTTTCAACATGAAACAAAAATTGATGAACCCTTTTCCTATTTCTTAAAAAATATGGATAAGTCCTGCTAGCAAATGTCCATGCTAGATACCTACAAAATATGCACTTGAAATTATCATACAAAAAATAGTCCCCAAAATGATGTACAAATTGCAACTCCTATATCTCAACACATTCAAAGAAATCATATAAAAGGGTGAGACTATGGAAATAAGCCTTATTTTTCAAGGATGTATCAAGGGTACAAAGATAAGTCAAGTTCATACAATTACAAATCTAATTATGGTTGAAGAATAAGAATGTAACCAATGATAGTGCAGTAGATGCAAAGATCACCAATAATGCTAAGCCTATAATTAACCTCAAAGGAACTTTCACTCCTTACATTCAAATATCAAATAATCCTCAAACTACAAACAATGTAATCTTCAAATGTCACTAAAACAATCCACCAAGAGGTCCTCCTAGAATAAATGCAATGCCAAAATGAAAATACACACCCTTGGGAGAATCTACTGAATCATCTCTTCAAAACATTATGCAATCAAATGTCATCACACTTCTTGAGATCAAAGCTTATGAACCTCAAGTAAAAAATACACTAAGGAAAAAAACAAATTTTTGTGAATACCATAGAACTAGAGGACACAAAACCTTCAATTTTTTCAAATTGAACAATATTATTCAAGTTATCATTGACCAAGGAGACTTGAGTGTTGAAAATCAAGGAACATCAAGTAGTGATCATGTGATTTTTAAGGATCCCTTACGTGATCATGGGAAGGGAGGTACCTGTGTGTGTGTTTTGTGGACCTGCAAGGTGCAACACAACACTTCAATATATCATTGCATTAGTGAGATAAACATGAAATAACTAAGGAAAAGCACATATACATCACTAAATTTAAAATATTGCTCCCTATCTAAGAAGAGTATGAAATATGCTATAATTTTCCATTATATTATGCATAAATAAGTGACAACATCATGCTTAGAATGGAATATTTAAAGAATTCAAGCTAAATGCTCAAGCAAAGTTCATTTTAGAGCTCCAAATGAGATTATGTAATTACTATCAACAAAATGCATTAAGAATTCTACAAATTTAGAGTAGCATAAGGATGTAATTAAAATTCTAAGATTATGGGCAGCATAAGGATGCTTTCAAATTGTAAAGATTAAGGGCCCATTGAGCTGAAAATTCATTCCTTTTATAGAAGAATTTGAGGAATGAGAGGTTAATATTGAATTGTGAAGAGAGGTGGAGATCGAATCTTTGGTGATCCAAATGACTTAACTCTCATTGGCTAATGGATTGACTTTCCATTTTGCAAGTGAGGAGTTGTAATTAGGATTTTATTTAATTTCTTTTAATTAATTACCTTAGCCATGTATTTATTTATTTTGATTTAATTTATTTGATTTGATTTAATTGGCTAAGGTAATTAATGTAAATTAGTGATAAGATCACTAGGAAATTAAATTTGATTTAGATTAAATATGCCAATTAATTGAAGAATTGTCTTGACATAATTAGGGTTATGATCACACTTAGGGAAAATGGGGTCTCTGGTTAGAGCAGACCAAATTAGGGTGGTTACATTTTCCCCTCTTTGAATTGATGTGTGAGCAGTGCTTTGATTCAAAGAATGTTTGATGTTGACTTCAGAAAGTTTGAGAATTCCACACTTGATTGAATAAAATGTCTAATGAGATTAGTCTAGCACTTGATTGAACTAAGACTGATAGTATTGACTTTGAACTTGATCAAACAAATGTCAATAAAGCAAAGATCTTAAAGATACCAATTTTGAACTTGATCGAACAAGAATTGATAATGCTCACTCCGAACTTGATCGAACGAAGGTTAGTACGAAGCTGCTAGGATCTTAATAAGAATATAAGAATATGTAGACATAGATATCCAGCTTGTGAGAATCAAAGCCTTCTATCCAACAGTTCTGACTTGATCAAAGGAAATTTCCACGCCCCTAGTCTTTTGATGATGAAGTCATTTTAATTATTTTGAGAAAGAATTTGATTGATTTAAGTGTGATCGTGCCACATCAGGAACAAAATCGAAGGAAAAATAATAGAATCCCTCTGTAGATTAATGATATATCACTTGAACTGATTGATTGGATTAAGAAAGAATCAATTTAGAAGAAATGAAGAAGCGAAGGTGTGTTAAGATAAAACATAATTTTACCAATTTAACTACGTGAAAATGTAAGTTCTGAGTCTGATAAAATGATGTAGGACCAAGATTTTGATGAATAATGTGCAATTTGGATGATAGAGAACCCAGAAAATTGTTTCAGAACATGTATAACAATTCTGCATTTTTGTGAGACTATCGTAAAATGTGTAGCATGTTTTTGAAAATATTGTCTGCGCATTTGATTTCATTCTCGATAGATCAGAAAAGAACAATATTGAATTTTGAGAGTCCTGGAGGAGTTTTGGAGCTCCTAAATAGCTCAAAAAGGTCAATATATATCTCAAAAGTTACTTTTTACTCATTCATTTTCACTTTTATCCCCAGTAAATTCAGAGCTCTCTAGAGAAAATGGTGGTCCCAGAGGGGAAGCATTGATTCGACCTCACCCCTCGACATTAGTGTCTGACCGATTACACACTGCCGGTGAGTACATCATTACCTACCTTTTCATGCTTTTAGTTTTCATTTTTGTCCAATTTTTTAGTAGGTATTAAGCTTTCAATTCCATGTCACACCCCATATCCTGGATCACGTCTGGTTAATTTCATGTCGCATCCTATTTTTCCCAAAAATCCCAGATCACATCCTGTTAATTCAGGATCACATCTTATTTTTCCAGCTTGCATCGCATAGGGTATATCTTTAGTGGTCTTTGAATTTGGTCGCGCCCTATGAAAACATGATTACACCCTGCATCCCGCGTTGTATCCTGTCAAAATAGGATCATTTCCTAGATTCCCCACTGCATCTGGGAAATCACAGATCACATCCAGTGTTTAGGATCACACCCCTCAAAAACACAGTCATTTTCTATTTAGGAGTTATATTTTTTTTCCAATTTTGACTATTTTATTCTTTTTTAAGGCCAAAAAGACTGAACTGATAGTGTTTCTACGTAGTTGCCTTAGCTAGAATACTGATTTGAACCTACATTTGTGTTCTGTTGATAGATTGATTTTGAGGTACTTTCTTTTCGAGGACCTTATCCCGGATGAGTCCTTTCTTTATCTAGGGCCTTGACGCCTGATGAGTTACAGATTATAGCACATCTGGGTTTGACTTCTTTGATAGATTTACCTGATATCAGGGTAAATTGGGGGTTATTGACTGCACTTATTGAGATATGGCATTTCTAAGCACAACACCTTTCATCTCCCGACTGGTGAGATGGTAGTCACACCTGAGGATGTGTGGTGCATTCTGTATATTCTAGTGATGGGTGAGGAGGTACATTTTGAGTCTCATTACTGTGATAGCCATTGCTTCTTCCTGGAGGTATTTCAGAGATCAGACCATAGTTTGTAGATATCTGACATGGGACTACATGTGTGATCATTATGATCGATTACCTGTGTATCTTGTCAGTTTGATTGGAGGTATCCTCATGCCTGACCGAGGACAACATGGATTTATGTGTGGCTAGGTGGAGACCTTGGAGCAGATGACTGTTTCATCACGTAGATTTGGCTGGGGTAGCTGCATCTTAGCCCACATATATTGAGAGTTACATGAGATCATATATGAGTATTCACACATTATGATAGTGGGTATCTTGATATTATAGATCTGGGCCTGGGAGTACATCCTAGTTACATAGCCAATTGTAGATAGGTAGAGGGAACCTGAGCATCCCTATGTCTATATGTATGCAGGTTCTATTTAGCAGCCCCATATGGGCAATGTAGAGTACTGTCGTCATGTTCTGGATGATATGACAATAGTTATATGGCGACCATACTTAGACTATAAGGAGAGGACCTCAGATCAATGACATATGTTGTATTTCTTTCACATTAGATACTTGATAGGTCAAACTTGATATATTGTAGAGAGGTTTCTTGTTACTTGAGTGTTGCAATAGTATGGTCGTGTACAAGGAAGATCTCAGGACTTGACAACATATGCCTGAATTCATGATGAGTAGCCTCTTTGGGCAGCCAGATTAGTATACAAGACCGCTCAGCTGGAGATCAGTCAGATGGTCGTAGTTGGGTGGGATTATCTTCCAGAGGTTATAGATGTAGGGTGTAACAATGGTTATCTTTCACACATGTTACAATATCCTTTTCCTAGATTCACAGCTCCTAAGGAGGTAGCTCCTCACATAGAGGATCCCTTAGAATATGATCTGACTGATGATAGACCTATTAGAAGTAGGGGTGGAGCCCAGAGAGATCATGGAGGTGGGGGTGGGAGAGATTGAGGGAGAGATGGTAGGTTCCCTCCTTCAGATAGAGGTCATGGACATGGCCGAGAAGATGAAGATGATGGGGATGATTGGGGTGGTGGTGGAGTGGGTGGAAGTGGAGAGGGTGCCATTGGTAGTAGCAGACAAAATCACTTTAGGTTTGTGCCTCCATGGAGAGATCCAGGTCCATTACTAACCAGGGAGTAGTAGAGATCCTTAGGGTAGGTACCTAGTGGAGGAGGTGGACCTCCTAGACATGATCCTCTCAGAGATATAAGTAGAGATTCTGGTAGGGATGGAGATGCCTTGTCACAGTGTCAGAGGGAGCATGAGAAACTCAAAGCTCACATCACAACATTGGATACTTTATTAGCTAACAGGGACGGGCAGTTATAGATGATGAGAGATGAGAGAGATATCCAGGCCCACATAGCGATTCATCAGGCCCAGAGAGCTACTTACTATTTTGGTTTATATTATGTGACAATTCTAGAGGGACAAAGAGATCCTTCATATTCTCAAGTGACACAAAATTCTGAGGGAGTGATGTCTCCACCATCTCATCTAGAATCACCTCCTCCTCTAGATCAGAGAGAGGGTGGAAGTCAGACCTAATATTTTTCTATGTACATAATACATTTCCTACTTTTGGAGATATTGTATGGAAGATAGACCAACCAATTACACAATAGATCAATGAATTTATTGAGAAATTAGGTGGAAAATTTAACAATATAATGGGAACATACTTCATGGAATTAAAGAAAATGATGAGACTGAGAAGCAGAGTTCCCAGATCACTAGTTGAAAAATACTATGAGGATATTTGTTTTCTAGTGGATACATATTTTACTTATATTTAGGCAGTAGTGCTGAGGGTATCTTGGCTAAGGCCATTACCTTATGAAGTAAATGTTGATGAGACATCTGCAGCTATAATAACTCTAATGGCAGAGGAGATTGACAGTTCATCCAAATGTTTTAGAAATTATGAGAAAGCTAAGTCCAAAATCTCTATGGATTTGAAGGCTGGCACTATGGAGAGGAAAAGGAAAAATATTGTAAAGAATCTGAAGAAAATGGTTGGAATAGAAAGTGATGAAGAAATAGAGGATGCACCTTTGGGTTTATCAATAGGACATGGAGAGGATATGTCTATTGAAGAAGAGGAGAGTGAACCTGAAGAAGAAATCACTGTGAAAGCTAAGGGAAAGTAGCCAGTAGTTGCCAAGGCAACTGAACCAAGCCAAGAAAAATCTAAGGCTACCCCTCCTATTGCTAACTGACATAGGACAAGGGCATTGAATATTTCATCTCTTTTTGAGACAACTAAGGTATATACAAAGAAGAATGATGCAGAGAGCAGTTCAAGCAAAAGAAAACAAGTTGAAACAAAGGGTGTGCCAAGCCAACTTAAGAAAAGATTCAGGAGGAAACTAATCTTGAACGACAAAGATGATGATGAGAAGATAGATACAGAAAAACCTAGAAACATACCTACAACATCACATAGACCAATGACGAATATTGATGAGGTATGCAAGAACATAAGAAGTACTGTTGGATTAGCGGGATTTAATTTTATCAAGTATGAAAAGCAAAGCATAGAAAACAAGCATAAGATTCAAGAAGCACTATTATATATGATGGGTACATTCAAGATGACACATGTAGATATAGGAGACCTTGTCCCCACATAACTATATGATATTCTATCACAAAAGTGGTAGTATGCGTTGATGACTGAAAGACAAATAAGGGAAGGGATGTTAGCTAAGGTCATTCCTGATTTAACTAAGAAACAAATAGCCAAATTTACTAACAATATAAGAGGAAGTTTATTCCTAAACAAAGAGCATATGAAATATTGAAAAATGATGTTGAAGGTGTAGTACAACAGAGCACTAGAATTTGGAAGGAAACTTTTGGGCTATTGACCAAGAAGGAAGATAAGAAAGGTGAAGGCACCTCAGAGCCGAAGGAAATGGAAGACCAAATTGATACTGATCAAACATAGACTGAGATGGAACTAGAAGATCAAATAGATAAAGGGAAAAATATATATCTAAAAATGGATAGTCCCATTGACACTACACTTGAAGAAAATTGTTAGAATAGTCCCAAAGGATAACTGAGAGGGTGGGGGGGGGGTGAATTAGTTATCAGCTAATTTAATTATTTTCTTTTATTAACTCTAGAATACAATAAAGTAAATACACATTCAGATAACACAATAGACAACACCACAATTTGGTTATGGGGAAACCAAATGGTAAAAACCTTGGTGGGAATTAACACCCACAATGAACTATACTTCTTTATAATAATCCCTGTTAGAAGATCTTGCAACCTTGTTAGGAGTTGTTCTTTACAATGCAATAAGTATAGTGACCTGGTTAAGGGTATGACCCTGTTAGGAGTCTTTTACAAATAACTTGGTTAAGGGTGAGGACTCACTGTCCAAAAGCTCACTACTTCAATGGTTAAGGCTACAACCTTCTATAGAACATATATGCACTATATCTGATGATGAACTATAGAGTAGACCTGCTGTCTTGACCAGTTCCAGTGTATTGTAATCTTTCACTTCTTCTTCACATAGATCCTTGATGAATGAAACATAATTGATATTCTGCTCTGTACATTTTCTGTCTCTTATCTTATCATTCACACATAACGTTCAACAAATGAACTACTATAAGTATCTTCCTCAAAGAATGAGATCATGGGACATGTTAATAAACTCTTCATAACATCCTTGTCAGATTAACTAACCACACAAGCATAATTACAACTGTGCAATATAAATAGAATAGACATGATGCTTCACTAAGTCGGCCTCACCAAATTAACTCTAACTTTGTAATCTTGTTGAAACACGTTTGGCACCTTTAGGTAACTATCTTCAACTCATAATTAAAATTAAATATACACACGCATATCCTGAAGATAGGTGCAACTCAAGAACCAATGCAATACATCAGCTATGTACATACAACCTCTAGAAACTGTAACTGCCGTTTAACAGAATTACACAACACAACTGAAACTTCATATCTGAGTCTGCGTGTATGAACAAAACATAAACAAAATGTATACAACATGAATATAACCATGCAAGGCTTGATAACATCATTCTGATAAGTACATATAGAACACTGCTGTATATTATATGTTGTCATCAATGACAAACATACAATCAACTAGCTGCCAAAAGTAAATCTCCAACAATCTCCCCCTTTGACATTGATGGAAACATATGATATTAAAAACATCTTCAACACATGGTGTCTTCTTTCTTTTTACAATCTTCTCAATATCCTCATCAAAGATTCCTCTACACTGCTATAGCTCTTCTATCTGTGTTTATACTCCCCTAGAGTATATGCTCCCCCTTACTATATAATCCCCCTTTGACATCAATGGCAAAGGGCACCATAAACAATTAGGCACAGGTACTACTCCAAAAGTAGAGTAGTCAACCATTCATCAGTCACTATGGATTGATTTTCTTTCTGCTTTAACTAATCAGACTCAGGCGAGGGAATTAATCCCAACTTCTCCCTGAGATACTCAAAAGTATCTTTTGATAAAGGCTTTATGAAAATATCTACCAACTATTCTTTGGTGCTCACATAGTCCAATTTTACTTCATTATCTGCAACTTTTTCTCTAAGAAAATGGTATTTAATCTCAATGTGCTTTGTCTTTGTGTGCATCATAGGGTTCTTGGACATGTTGATAGTACTAGTGTTATCACAGTGAATAAAAATAGGATAATCAACCTGTATACCAAAATATTTAACCATCTGCTTGATCCAAACCATTGTTGAACAATTTAATGTTGCTGCAACATATTCAATTTCTATTGTGATTGACTGAGAGATACAATTCTGCTTCTTTCTTACCCAAGAAACCAACCTATCTCCAAGAAATACTTCTCCTCCAAAAGTACTCTTCCTGTCATCAATACAACCTGCCCAATCTGCATTTGTATACACACGAAGTTATACATTCTCTGATTTAGGATACCATAAACCATAGTCTATAGTTCCCTTTAGATATCTGAATATTCTTTTTATTGCCATTAGGTGATTCTATTTTGGTTCTGCTACAAATCTTCCAACAATGCCAACTACATTAGATATGTCTGGTCTAGATTGAGTAAGATATATAAGTTTTCCAATCATAGACTTATACAATGTCTTGTCAACTGCAGCAGAATCATCTTCTATTGAAAGCTTGCTTCCTGTTATCATAGGAGTGCATACTGGCTTGCAGTCTTCCATCTTGAAAGTATTCAATATTTCCTTCACATATTTGGATTGATTTATAAATATCCCTTTAGCTGTCTGCTTCACATTTAATCCCAAAAATTATTTTATAGGACCAATCATGCTCATTTCAAATTCATTCTGCATTTCTTTTGCAAATTCTGCACTAAGCTTGTCATTACCTCCAAAGATAATGTTATCAACAAATATGGCAACAAGTAATAATCCATTAGGTGTCTCTCTTATGAATAGGTTACAATCTGTTGCTCCTTTCTTAAATCCAATCTTGGTAAGATAGCCATCTAGTCTCTCATACCAAGCTCTTGGGGCATGTTTAAGTCCATAGCTTCAATGTGCATACCATGTCTGGTTTATCTGACAGATTAAATCCTTCAGGCTGTTCCATGTAGACTTCTTCTTTCAAGTTACCATTTAGAAAGTCAGATTTGACATCCATTTGATATAATTTGGAGTCTTTGAATGTTACATAGGCCAAGAATAACTTGATGGCTTGTAATCTGTAATGACCCTGCTCAAATCTGATTGAAATTTTTTGATTTTTGGCCTTGGAAATTTTTTCAAACACTTCACATACAAGGGTCATATGACTGATATAACATTTCAGTTTGCTTTAATGACTCTTTTCTTCAATTAGTGTCAATGAGAATGCTTGCAAGAAGACTCAAAATTGACTAAATAATGACCTAACATGAATGTGCAACTTATTTTGACAATATTCAATGCATCTATATGACTGAAACTACTTGCAATATGCAGCTACAACAACTAGTAATTATGAAAAACACTTTGGATGTGAACTAAGATGGCATTAATGCACTTACAACAAAGTGGAATTAATATAAACACTTGGTATGCAAAATTATAACATTATTTATGCCAAAAAGGGAACCTACAGCCAATTGACATTTTGTCAAACAGTTGGTATGCAAACTACTAAGCCGACTACAAATGATATAGAATTGCTCAATGACAACTACTAATGACCAGAAAATTAGTATTTCTTATTACAACACAATGATCCAATACAATGCTCATCAATAAACCAAGACTCTTGGCATTTACAAGAATTACAAATATATGATGTGCTGGTATGAAAATGCACTCCTACAGTTGTAACTAAGAGTTATGCTTATACAATGAAATGATGGACTATATGCAATGAAACCTGGTTGGATTGAAGCACCCTTGTGAATAGGTGAAGAAGCAAGCAAACTCTGCTTGAAAATGTGTTCTTCCAAGCCAAATTGAGCTCCCTAAGCCAGTCACCCCTGTTCTGGTTTGATCTTGAAAAATAAATAATATGCAGCATTTAAATTCAGTCTCAAGCATCAAACATCATCTCCAAGATCCAAGGAAATGGGCGAACCAAGCCTTGAATGAAATTGATGCCAAATGTGAGCTCCACAACCAAAATTGCACCTACCAAAGGCGCCCTTTCAAGACTATAATATCTGATTTTAATATCAGATTTATTCACCAATATAATCTTCTTTCTTCACCAAGGAAAATCGATGCCAAGAATGATG
>MU226773.1:845998-875395 GCA_018584345.1 Thuja plicata | reverse complement strand
GGGGGAGGGGGGGTGAATCAGTTATAAGATAATTTAATTATTTTCTTTTATTAACTCTAGAATATAATAAAGTAAATGCACATTCAGATAACACAATAGACAAAACCACAATTTGGTTATGGGGAAACCTAATGGTAAAAACCCCGGTGGGAATTAACACCCATAATGAACTATACTTGTTTATAATAATCCCTATTAGAAGATCTTGCAACCCTGTTAGGAGTTGTTCTTTACAATGCAATGAGTATAGTGACCTAGTTAAGGGTCTGACCCTGTTAGGAGTCTTTTACAAATAACATGGTTAAGGGTGAGGACTTGCTGTCCAAAATCTCACTGCTTCAATGGTGAAGGCTACAACCTTCTATAGAACATATATGCACTATATCTGATGATGAACTATAGAGTAGACCTGCTATCTTGATCAGTTCCAGTGTATTGTAATCTTTCACTTCTTCTTCACATAGATCCTTGATGAATGAAACACAACTGATATTCTGCTCTATGCATTTTTTGTCTCTTATCTTATCATTCACACATAGCGTTCCAAAAATGAACTACTATAAGTATCTTCCTCAAAGTATGAGATCATGGGACCTGTTAAGCAACTCTTCGTAAGATCCTTGTTGGCTTAACTAACCACACAAGTATAATTACAATCATGCAATATAAATTGAATAGACGCGACGCTTCACTAAGTCGGCCTCACCAAATTAACTCTAATTTGTAATCTTGTTGAAACACGTTTGGCACCTTTAGATAACTATCTTCAACTCATAATTAAACTTGAATATACACATGCATATCCTGAAGATAGGCACAAATCAAGAAGCAATGCAATACGTCAGCTCTGTACAGACAACCTCCAGAAACTGTAACTGTCGTCTAACATAATTACACAACACAACTGAAACTTCATATCTAAGTCTACGTGTATGAACAAAACATAAACAAAATGTCTACACCATGAATATAACCGTGCAAGGATTGATAAAATCATTCTAATAAGTACATACAGAACACTGCTGAATATTATATGTTGTCATCAATGAAAAACATACAATCAACTAGCTGCCAGAAGTAAATCTCCAACAATAACAACAATTTGGATGCTGAGGATCAAAATGAGTTGGCAGACATAGGTATGCAATCACCTATTCATGAAACTGAGGCCAAGACAGAGAAAGAAGGATAAAAGGAGGTAAAAAATAATAACCTACCTATTTTAGAGGTTGTGCAAACATTATTAGACAGTGGAGATAAGATGGAAGAAATTGTAAATAAGCCTACAGAACAAGAGGCTATACAATTTTTGGTGGATCTACCACACTCTATATCATCTACTCCTACTGGACCTAAAATTGGGAGTATACCTAATCAATAGGTAATTTTAAATCAGTTGAAGAATGCACTTGAAGTTCATACTGACAAAGGAAAGGATATTGAAGAACCTGGGCCGAGTATCATCTCACCAGAGCTCAAGAAGAAGAAGAAGCTAAACAAGAAGTCACCAAGCTTAAATGTCACATTAGATGAAGTTATTATGATTCCTAATTGGGATCTAGAGAACTTGTCATATGAGCAGATTCAGACTCTTCAAGGCCTATTAAAGAGGAAGAAGAGACAAGAAGAAATGAAGAGGGAGCATAAGTAGAAGCAAGTGCTACATGATATAAATGATATTTTTGTTAAAGCATTTGACATGGAAGATGAAAATCAGCAAGCACCAATTTTGGAACAGTTAGTTCACATTGTGCAGAAAGTGAATGATGACAACATTGAGGCAAATGAAAAGTTATTGCAATGGTCTGAGAGAAAATTTGAGAACAAAGTCTTGGATAAGATATTAGAAGAGATTGCTACCAAATAGGTTGAACTTTCTTCTCTTGTTGACATTCTTGAAGAAGTTGCAAATAATGTTTATTCTTTGTACAAAAGGTTATATGATATCAAATTCTTTACAAAGGATAATCAACAACTTATTGAGAAGTTGCAATTAGATTTAAAGTCAACAACAAGCTCATTGAGAATGGATGTAGTTCTAGCTCCACACATTTTGATAGGTTAACACATACACAAAGGAGGTTAGCCAAGCTTATGGCTGAAGATGGCCGAATAAGGGCCAAATTGATAATGATTCAGACTAACCTGATACCTCATCTGGAGGTTATTCAGAAGGAACTTGCAGCTGCATGTGAATTAGTCAAAAGAGATCCTCATCTCTCTATTGCAGATAGTTTGGTAAGTCTAGCTGCCAAGATAGAAATTAAGTTACAGGTTATGAAGTTTGTAAAGGACAGTTGGGATACAACATTTGCATTAATATTATAGCTTCATAAGACATTTTTGGATAAATACAACTTAACCCCTACAACTATCAGTGACAAAATTAAGGGGGAAATAGATAAGGAAACAAACAAAGATGGGCATCAACAGGCCTAATATTGTTTTTGGCATGTACACTATGTAAATATTATGAAGTATAATCTTAGGGGGAGTATGTTGTGTACTTAGGAAATTTTTTTGGATATACAAAAATGATAAGTGTTTTTGCCACTAATATCAAAGGGGAGATTGTTGATCTCTAAGTTTTGTTGATCATTAGTGTCTCACACTTAGTCATTTATCTAGGAAGGTTAGTTGGTCATCACTATGACTGAGCTATCTAGTATAGGCAGAGTAGTAGTCATTTACGAGTAGATAATAGTTGTTGAGTTACAAAGAAGTTGAGTGAAGTTGATCAGTTCATGCCGAGTGCCAGAGGCTTTATATGCCGAGCAAGATAGTTTTGTCATACATGTCTGTTATGGCACAAAATTTAAGATAAACTATTTTGGGCTGACATATTTGGGTATTTAATGTTTTCAATAGAGTTAATTATGCATTAAATCATTTGATCCAATACGTTGCATAGAGCTAATCAAAAAATTGGAATGCCTAAGAAACATAAGTATTTTATCTTGATCGTTGATCTAGATCTCAATGCCAGATCCGTAAGGTATATATGAGATTGCTTCTTACCCTAATTTCATAGAGAGAAGGTGTGTGTGCATACAAGGTATATTATCAAAGGGTTATTTTGTGTTAAGAAGCATAGATCTAGTAGAGGAATAGAGTAGTGAGTAGCAGAGTAAAGCTATATCAGATTATTAGATCAGAGAATGTATTGAAAAGAGGAGATCCGTTATCAGCATTTGAGTACATATCGAAGGATCAAACCTTGAGAAATTCTAACAAGTGTATCAAGTGAAATCTCTTAACAGAGTGGTTCTAGTAGACCTTTCTAAATATCTTAACCCATTGCTTACTTTTTTGTAAGTTTAAATCCTTTTACAAAGTAGATTGTAATGATTTATAGCTCTTAACTAAGCAGACCTTTAATCAGGTAGATTAAAAATTGTGATCAAACTTTGTAGCCCTAACAGGCACACTTTATTGCTGTAGTAGTGAATATTTTTGTGGGTGTCATCCCCACCCCAGTTTTACCTTATTGGGTTTCTGGTTTACCAAAATTCTGAGTCTTGAGTTACTTATTTTATGTTATGGATGCTACTAGTTGATAGATCAATTAAATTTATGGTATGGATGTGGATCAATTTGTTCTAAGTGTTAAAAGTTATAAGATCTGATTCACCCCCCCTCTCAGTATCTTGCTTTCCCATATTGTATTTCCAAAAATTGGTATTAGAGCACAGTTATCCTATAAAAGGTTTTAATCAGTTTGAGAATTTAGATCTTGAGATGGAGATTTAAAAATTGGGTAAAGTCATTGAGAATCAAAAGATTGATATTCAGCTAGCATTACATCAGCTTGAGAAAACAAGACAAGAATTGAAGAAGTCACTGCTAACAAGGAAAGATTTGGCCAAACAAATGAATGATAATCATTATCAGGAAGAAGACACTGCAAATTTATTTTAGAATGGAAATTCTACTGAGAGTGATGCAGCAATTTTAGATCTAATGGAAAGAAACAATACATTGTGTGAAGAAGTTAGAAACCTGAAAAGAGAGCAAGAAATGCAAATAGTAAGACTATGTGAAGTAGTGGAACAAAAGAAGAAAGATGAAGATGACAAAGATATGGCTGAAGAAGACAAAAGAATTATGACTACCAGACTTGATGAAAGGACACATGATGTACAAATGATGACAAACAATCAGGTTGACATGGCGAATCAACTGCTACTTACAAATCAGGAGATCAACAAGAAATATATAGAAATTGTGAATCTAAGATCTGAGAATAGCCAATTAAAAGATGAATTCAGATCTGAGAAAGAACTTAATGAGAGATTGAACAAACCAAATGAAGCTTTGAATTATTTTGAAAATATGATGGAAGCATCAAGAAAATCTAAGGAATTTTCTGGATTAGGTCATAACAAACAACAAACATCTTCTAAGAAAGGAGAATCATCTAAGACTGGTGAAAAGAGGAATGCAAAGTCAAAGAACAACAAGTGTGTATGCTACCACTATGGAAAAATAGGACACACAACAAATATCTATCAAAGCATGAATGGTAAGTCCAATCCTAAAACTAAGTTCAATGGTTATTGCTTTAACTATAAGAAGTATGGACATCAGACACATGAATGTTGGGAAAAGGCAAGCAATGCACCTCCCACACCTAGATTCAATGGATATTGTTACAACTGTCAGAAATTTGGACATAGAGCACAAGATTGCATATCTAAAGCTAAACAACAATGGACATCAAAGACACAATCTAAAGCACTTAGAAAATGCAACACTTATAATTGGGATTACAACACATGGCATAGTTGTCATTACTGTGGTGAGTATGGACATGTTCCAGAAAACTGCATAAAGACACATTTCAGAGGAAAATCTAAGAGTTGGATGAATGGAAGCCTAGTTTGTTATAATTGTCTAAAAATTGGTCATACTAGGAGAGATTGAAAAACAAGGGTACCTGCTCCTACTGTTGAGCATATTAGAGCATAGATGAACCAGACATCGATAAGGAAAGAAGAACTGAGTAGCAGCAAAGCTACTACAGCCAAGGTCACCCAATCCAATGGATCATGTGATCACACCATCACCAACTAAGCAAATGAGGTATGTAAGGAACTGTATTTATATTTCACAGCTTTCATCAATTCCTAACATATGAAGTGCAAAAGTCCATATCTGCATATGTAAAGATGCACCAGGACATATTTTGAGACATGTACTGAGCAATGTTAATATGCACTATAGGTGCCAAGCAACAATATTATTGTGCACTAAGACTGAGTTCTCTAGTGCATGCCAAGGTGGTATGATGACTGAGTATGGGTTGTGACTGAGTGATAAATAAATTTTGTGAGCTAGTCGAGGAGAGCTATATGACACTCACTCAACAGACAGAACATTTAATGCTAACCTAATTTCAACCATTGGAAATCATATAAAGGAATAACCGTTCATTCTCATTTTCACCATGTGATTAAGGATTTTATGGAGTGATTGAGCATTTGCAAACTTGATTTCAAAAAATATTTCTCATAGATTTCTATAGCGTGCCATTGGTAATCCTGAGTGAATAGTGAAAATTTTGACATCTGCCAAGGTACTCTATTCATCATCTTTGAAACCCTATTTTTGGAAATCATGGCTGCAAGTTCTTCCGCAACAGCTAAGAGTATGGAGAAGGAGTTGAGGAAAGTAAAATTGGTCAGGAGAAACACCTGTGCACCTCCTAATTTTAGGGAAGTTCCCAAAAGCACCATCTAGGGTGATCTGAATAGAGCCTTATCATCAATTCCACCTAAGGTACTTATGATTCATGATGTTAGGTCGTGTTACATGTGCAAAGTTAGTGAAATTGGAGATCATGAGTTGAGGGAATCCTACAACAAATTATGTATAGACAAAGTCCTAAAAGAGGAACATAAACATCTAGCCGAGAGAGGGTTAACTCGTGCCCTAGATTTCATGATGGATTTCAAAATGGAATGGATCAAGATTGTTCTTAGCTGTGTACATGACATGAACATATGGCTGGATAATGGACCAGTGAGGATTATAAAGGAAATCATCCAAAGGGTAACTGGATATACAACTATCAATGGGAAGGGAGCTATGAGATGTTAGAGTAAGGAAAACATAGAAGAATACACCTGAGCTGTCTAGAATAAAAGAGGGATGACAATCTCAACAATCAAGGATTTGGAGCTTGATTTTGAAGTTAGGGTTATTGCTCACAAGTTTTATCAGTCGAGCCGACTAGACAGTGTCCCATGTATTGTAGTCAACCAAGCTTGGAAGATTGTGAAGAAGGACCATACATAGGACCTTGCTGAGCTTCACTTGACATAGCTGGCCAAGTACCTTTCTTCAATCTAAAAGTTAAAGAACTCAATATGTAAGTTTGGTTCTTTGCTAGTTTGCATAATTTTCTATGTACAAAATACATTTCCTACTTTTGGAGATATTGTATGGAAGACAGACCAACCAATTACACAACAAATAAATGCATTTATTGAGCATTTAGGTGGTAAATTTAACAATATAATGGGAACATAATTTTTGGAATTCAAGAAAAGGTTGAGATTGAGAAGCAGAGTTCCCAGATCACTAGTTGAAAAACACTATGCAGATATTTGTTTTCTAGTAAATAAAAATTTTACTTATGTTCAGGCAGTAGTGCCAAGGGTATCTTGGCTAAGGTCATTACCTTATGAAGTAAATGTTGATGAGATATTTGTAGCTATAAAAACTCTAATGGCAGAGGAGATTGACAGTTTAGCCAAAATTTTTGGAAATTATGAGGAAGCTAAGTCCAAAATCTCTATGGATTTGAAGGCTGGCACTATGGAGAGGAAAAGGAAAAATATTGTAAAGAATCTGAAGAAAATGGTTGGAATAGAAAGTGATGAAGAAATAGAGGATGCACCTTTTGTTTTATCAATAGGACATGGAGAGGATATGTCTAGTGAAGAAGAGGAGAGTGAACCTGAAGACGAAATCACTCTGAAAGCTAAAGGAAAGCAGCCAGTAGTTGCCAAGGAAACTAAACCAATCCAAGAAAAATCTAAGGCTACCCCTCCTATTGCTAACTAGACTAGGACAAGGGAATCAATTGTTTCATCTCTTTTCAAGACAACTAAGGTATATACAAAGAAGAATGCCGAAGAGAGCAGTTCAGGGAAAAGAAAACAAGTTGAAACAAAGGTTGTGCCGAGCTGACTTAAGAAAAGACCAAGGAGGAAACTAATCTTGAACAATGAAGATGATGAGGATAAGATAGATATAGATGAACCTAGAAACATACCTAAAACATCACATAGACCAATGACCAATATTGATGAGGTACGCAAGAACATAAGAAGTACTGCTGGATTAGCAGGATTTAAGTTTATCAAGTATGAAAAGAAAAGCATAGTAGACAAGAATAAGATTCAAGAAGCACTATTAGATATGATGGGTACATTCAAGATGACACCTATAGAGATAGGAGACCTTTTCCCCATAGAAATGTATGATATTATATCACAAAAGTGGCAGCTATAAAAAAAATTGGCAGTATGTGTTGATGACACAAAGACAAATAAGAGAAGGGACGTTAGCTAAGGTCATTCCTAATTTAACCAAGAAATAGATAGCAAAATTCATTGAACAATATCAGAGGAAGTTTATTCCTAAAAAAAGAGCCTATGCAATATTGAAAAATGATGTTGAAGGTGTAGTACAATAGAGAAATAGAATTTGGAAGGAAACTTTTGGGCTATTGACCGAGAAGGAAGATAAGAAAGGTGAAGGCACCTCAGAGCCAAAGGAAATGGAAGACCAAGTTGCTATTGATCATACAGAGACTGAGATGGAACTGGAAGAGAAAACAAACAAAGGGAAAACTATAGATCTAACAATGGTCATTCCCATTGACACTACACTTGGAGATAACAACAATTTGGATGTCGAGGATCATAATGAGTTGGTAGACACAGGTATGCAATCACCTATTCATGAAACTAAGGCCGAGACAAAGAAAGAAGGAGAAAAGGAGGTAAAAAATAATAACCCACCATCCTTCAAATTCTTAACTTGTAGGCTTATATTTTGGGCAGTAGATAGTGATGATTCTTAGACACTGGAAATAATATGGAAGAAATTGTAAATAAGCCTACAAAACAAGAGGCTATACAATTGTTGGTGGATCTACCACATTCTATATCATCTACTCCTATTGGACCTAAAATTAGGAGTATACGTGATCAACATGTAATTTTAACTCAGTTAAAGAATGGACTTGAAGTTCATACTAACAAAGGAAAGGATATTGAAGAACCTGAGCCGAGTATCAGCTCACCAAAGATCAAGAAGAAGAAGCTAAACAAGAAGAAGTCACCAAGCTTAAATGTCACATTAGATGAAGTTATTGTGATTCATGAATGGGATCTAGAGAACTTGTCATATGATCAAATTCAAACTCTTCAAGACCTATTAAAGAGGAAGAAGAGACAAGAAGAAATGAAGAGGGAGCATAAGTAGAAGCAAGTGCTACATGATATAAAGGATATTTTTGTTAAAGCATTTGACATGGAAGATGAAAATCAGCAAGCACCAATTTTGGAACAGTTAGTTCAGATAGTGCAGAAAGTGAATGATGACAACATTGAGGCAAATGAAAAGTTATTGTAATGGTCTAAGAGAAAATTTGAGAACAAAGTATTGGATAAGATATCAGAAGAGATTGCTACCAAACAGGTTGAACTTTCTTCTCTTGTTGACATTCTTGAAGAAGTTGCAAATAATTTTTATTCTTTGTATAAAAGGTTATGTGATATCAAATTCTTTACAAAGGATAATCAACAAATTATTGAGAAGTTGTAATTAGATATAGTCAACAACAAGCTTATTGAGCATGGATGCTAGTTCTAGATCCACACATTTTGATAGGTTGACACATGCACAAAGGAGGTTAGCCGAGCTTATGGATGAAGATGGCCGAATAAGGGCCAAATTGATAATGATTCAGACTAACTTGATACCTCATCTGGAGGTTATTCAGAAGGAACTTGCAGCTACACATGAACTAGTCAAGAGAGATCCTCATCTCTCTATTGTAGATAGTTTGGTAAGTCTAGCTGCCGAGCTAGAAATTAAGTTACAGGTTATGAATTTTGTAAAGGATAGTTGGGATACAATGTTTGCATTAATATTACAACTTCATAAGCCATTTTTGGATAAATGCAACTTAACTCCTACAACTATCAGTGACAAAAACAAGGGGGAAATAGACAAGGAAACAAACAAAGATGGGCATCAATAGGCCTAATTTTTTTTTTGGCATGTACACTATGTAAATATTCTGAAGTATAATCTTAGGGGGAGTATGTTGTGTACTTAGGAAAATTTTAAGGATATACATAAATGATAAGTGTTTTTGCCACTAATATCAAAGGGGGAGATTGTTGATCTCTAAGTTTTGTTGATCATTAGTGTCTCACACTTAGTCATTTATCTAGGCAGGTTAGTCAGTCATCACTATGATTGAGCTATCCAGTATAGGCCGAGCAGTAGTCATTGCCGAGTAGATAATAGTTGCTGAGTTACACAGAAGCCGAGTGAAGTTGATCAGTTCATGCCGAGCGCCAAAGTATTTATATGCCAAGCAAGATAGTTTTGCCATACATGTCTATTATGGAACAAACTTTAAGATAAACCATTTTGGGCTGAGATATTTGGGTATTTAATATTTTTAATAGATTTAATTATGCATTATATCATTTGATCCAATACGTGGCATAGAGCCAATAAGAAAATTGGAATGCCTAAGTGGCATAAGTATTTGATCTTGATCGTTGATCTAGATCTCAATGCCAGATCTATAAGGTATATATGAGATTGCTTCTTTCCCTAATTTCGTAGAGAGAAGGTGTGTGTGCATACAAGGGATATATGCAAAGGGTTATTTTGAGTTAAGAAGCATAGATCTAGCAGAGGAATAGAGCAGTGAGTAGTAGAGTAAAGTCATATCAGATTATTAGATTAGAGAAGGTATTGAAAATAGGAGATCCATTATCAGCATCTGAGTGCGTATCGAAGGATCAGACCTTGAGACATTCTAACAAGTGTATCAGGTGTAATCTCTTAACAAAGTAGTTCTAGCAGACCTTTCTAAATCTCTTAATTGAGTGCTTACTTTTTTGCAAGTTTAAATCCTTTTACAAGGTAGATTATAATGATCTATAGCTCTTAACCAAGTAGACCTTTAATTAGGAAGATTAAAAATTGTGATCAAACTGTGTAGCCCTAACATGCACACTTTATTGCTGCAGTAGTGAAGATTTTTGTGGGTGTAATCCCCACCCCAATTTTACCTTATTGGGTTTTTGGGTTACAACAATTCTGAGTCTTGAATTACTTATTTTATGTTATGGATGCTACTAGTTGATAGATCAATTACATTTATGGTATGGTTGTGGATCAGTTTGTTTTAAGTGTTAAAATTTATAAGATCTAATTCACCCCCCCGCTCAGTATCTTGCTTTCCCATATTGTATTTCCAACAAGTTCCACATTTTTGATCTGTTCCATTATTGATATATCTGAGATAGATGTTTTTGATCTTGATATGTTCATGGGTTCTCTTCTTGATAGATTTTTAGATTGATGCACATGTGATTATGTACTTGGATTCTTGATGAGTTTAGAGTAGATTCATCAGATTACGTCATTTATGCTCTTTGATTATTATTGATATATAAGTGTGTTTAGATGATTCTAGATGAATATGAAAATGTATGTTTTTGAGATTTTCTTTATGCAGATATATGTACGGATGCACTTAGGATGTAAAAGGTAAATGCAATGCTTGAATGCTTTGGTTTTGTATTTTATCTTTCTCATTTATGGATGTAGAATGTATGCCATGGATATGCAATGACATTAATATCAGTAATATATATTAAGTAGTTAACTTGGATTTCAGATGAACCATGAAATAATTTTGAGCTCAAGTCCTTATGTTGTTCTTAAAATGAATCATGTAATCTATAAATGTATCTACATGCATACTCTTAGGAATGTCACTGATTTGTATATATTGTAGTATTTTTATCATCATTGGGCATTTTTGTAACAGACAACATCAGATAGTACAACTATTACTAATATCCACAAGGTATCATGAAAGTATGAATACTATGTGTATTGGATGCAATGTTGGAAATAGACCTAAGCATCAAGGCATAGAGGCCAGGATGACTAGTCAGTTATCTCCTTTTGCTTTAAGAATTATCTCCTATTCAGGTGTAATGTAAGATATGTGACCCGCAATGACCTTTAATATTCATATCCTTGGGTACATAATGTGTCATACACCGTACTTAGAATTTGATTTAGAAATAGACAAGGAAATCGGTTCAACCTCACCATAGTTGACACATAAATAGGATCAAGATATATGTGGCTATCCACTCATGTTGGTATTTCTTACCATAAACATCCAGGTTAGGTGAAATTTATAGGATCATTGAAACAATCACCATACAGAGAAAACCAAGAAAATATTATGCCCCCTGTCCTTGCGACTTTTTGTCTTTGAATAGATATCGTGGAGTAACTCAGAAGACATAAAAATCACCAATTGATAACAATCAAAGAAAAACCATAAATTCTTGCATGCCCCTAGTTTGAAACATCATCAGAACATAAAAGAGTCATAATCACACCAAGATCAATCCATGTGTGTTTAAGTAGTATTGAGAAATATTGTTGATTCATTTTTCAAGCACAATAGAGAATCATAAATCATAACTTGGAATAAAGCAATATGTTTTTCATGTCTAAGTATATGAGCTTAACTTTGTCAACAATTGCAATCCAATGTAGTGTTTAGGAACACTGTTTGATTAAAGTGTTGAGAAACACTAGTAATTAAAGTGTTGAGAAACACTACTATGATGTCTGTTATAGGTAGGTGGTTTTGAAGAAACACCTTTGTTTGTGATAGTGATGTTTTGATACAAGTATTGAGAAATACTATTTCGCAAGGCAAACCATCCTAGACAGGAACCTAGGAAAACCTAGCAGACACAGACTGAACATGCTAGCAAAGATGCTCCCAGTGCAGAATGACTATTCCTAAGGTGCAAATGCAGACAAATCCCAGGCAAGGATATGACATTTGTAAGGAATCATAGTCAACCAATAGAATATGTGTGATCATGAAGGATTAGTATCAGTAGTACATTGATAGATGGAGCACAGAGTACAAGTGATGCATGTTTGCCAGGTTTTCACCACTCGACAAAGCTTTTTATTTTTTCTACCAAGACGCCTGTTTGCCAGGTTTTTGCCGAGGCACTTTTTTCTTTTTCAATTTTTTTTTGTTCTTTTTTTTTGTTAATATCAAGGTGCTTGTTTGCCATGTTTTCACCAAGGATACTTTTTTTCAGTATTTTTCCACTATTTTTGTGTTTCTTTAGGATCAATTTTCTGATTTTTTTGGGTATTTTCTGAGAGGTTTTCCACTGCATGGGCTTTGTTAGCCAGATGTCAGGCGTAGAACCGATTCAAGTGTAGATTATTGATGGGATCATGAAGAATATCTCCCTTAGGTGTAGCTAACTAATAAGATCCAGTCCCAAAGTTTGCAGTATTAACATGAGGCCCCAACCAATTGTGTTCAAACTTTCCCTTTTGTTCTCTATTCGGCTGGTTTTTAGCATTCTCTTTGAGAACAAGATCCCCCACTTGAAATTGTCATGGTTTTACCTTCTTATTGTTCCCTTTTGACATTCATTTTTGGTACACTTTGAGATGACCGAACACTTGTTGCCTATGCTCATCAAGTAGTTTGAGTTCATGAACCCTATCAATGTGGTATTGTTCATCTATAACAAGTCCTTGGAGAGATACTCACAAAGATGGAATTTATACTTAAATGGGTAGCACTACTTCTCCACCATAGGCTAGAGCAAATGGCGTGGCTCCAGTTGGTGTTTGGAGACTTGTTTAGTAGGCCCATAGTGTCAGATTTAGTTGCAAATTCTAGTCTCTTTCAGACTTACTCAATTCTATGTAAGATTTTTAGAATATTTTTGTTTAAAACCTCAGCTTGTCCATTACCTTGAGGATAATAGATTGAAGAACAATGTTGAATTATATGAAACTGTGTAAAAAAGTCCTCGATATCTTGGTTTTTGAACTGACCCCCATTGTGTGTTACAATAGAAGAGGGTATCTCATACCCATAAATGATGTAGTTCAAGATGAACATAGAAACCTGTTCACCAGTGGCTTTGATTATCAACATGACCTTGAACCACTTAGTGAAATACTCAGTGGTTGTAATGATGTACTTTTGTCCACTTGAAGAATTAGGATAGATTTGTCCAACAAGATCAAAGGTCCATTGCTGAAATGGCCAATGTGTTATAAAAGGTATGAGTTCTCTGGCTGGAGCATGGATAAGGTTTCCATGTGTTTGACATTTGTGACATGTTTTAGAAAATTGAACAACATATTTTTCTATTGTGGGCCAATAATAGCTAACTCTTAATAGTTTCTTAACTAATGAAAATCCATTCAAGTGCGATCCACATACACCTTCGTGAACCTCTTTTAATCCATGGTCAAACTCTTCTTGTTCTAAACACCTAAGAAGCATACCATTAAGACCTCATATATATAAGTTAGTAGTGATGAGGGCATAACGCAATGTTTAATTAATTAAAACTCATTTTTTATTTCTTTATAGACCATTGGGTAAGGTTTGATTAGTAAGATAAGAAATTATTTTGGCATATCGAGATTGGTCTTGGACATTAAATGCACAAATTACTTGGGATTCAGGTGTATCAAAGGATGGAAAGGATAATTCTTCCACCAAGAAATCATAGCGGAATTGATGTTCTTCCAGTTGTAACATGGATGCTAGCGTAGCCATAACATCTGCAGCTTTGTTTTCCATTCTTGGTATTTTTTGGAATGTGACCAAGATAAAGTAATTTTTCAAATCTTCAACCAGTTGTTTGTAAGGCATTGGTTTCTCATATTTTGTCTGATAATCTCCATTTACTTAGTTGATAATGAGATGAGAGTCACCATACACATGTAACTTGACAATTTTCCATTCCACAGAGAGCTTGAGTCCATTTACCAATGCTTCATATTCTGAGATGTTATTTGTGCATGGAAACATCATTTTATACACCTTGGGTATCTTGTATCCTTGAGGAGTGATAAACATAACCCTTGCTCTAGATCCTTGTTGTGTTAAAGACCCATCAAAATACATCTTCCATGGATTTCTAGTTAAGTACATGATTGTTTCATCGGGAAATTCAATTATCAAAGGTGCATCATCTTGCAATGGTGAATCAACTAGTTGATATTCTAGGACTTGTCCTTTGATAGCCCTTCTGTCCACATACTCAATATCAAATTCACTTAGAATTAAGACCCATTTTTCTATTCTTAATGTAAATGTTGTTTTACTCAAGAGATATTTGAGAGGATCTATTTTTGCAATAAGTTTCACTGTATGCGAGAGCATGGAGTGTCTCAGTTTCTGGGATGCAAAGAAAACACTAAGCAAGATTTTTCAATGATACTACAATTGAGTTCATAGGACACCAAGGTCCTGTTGATATAATAGATCAATCTTTCCTTTTTGTTTTCATCCTCTTGTGCTAGCAATACTCCAAGTGATGTAGTCGTAGGTGAGATATAGAGTAGTAGTTTTCCATAGATAGGTGCCATGAGAATAGGAGTAGCCAAGTAATCTTTTAATTCTTTAAAGTTGTTTTTACAATGCTCATCCCATTTGAAAGTAACGCCTTTATGTAGTAGTTTTGTGAAAGGTTGCGCTCTATCTGCTAGTTGTGACATAAATCTCCTGATGGATTGAAGTCTTCCCTGAAGTGTCCTCACTTGACTGATATTGCAAGGAGGTGACATTTCCAATATAGCTTTTACCTTTTCAGGATTGACCTCAATTACTTTAGCTGATACAATAAACCCTAAGAGTTTCCCTGATTGGACTTCAAATGTATATTCCTTTGGATTAAGTTTGAGTTGAAATTGCTCCATGCAATCTAGTATCTTTCTCAAGTCTTCAATGTGAGTTGATCTTGTTTTTGACTTGGCTAATGTATCATCCACATAGGCCTCCATGTATTTGTGTATCATATCATGGAAGATTGTTGTCATAGCTCTTTGGTATGTAGCACCAGCATTCTTTAGTCCAAATGGCATAATGTTCCAGTAAAATGTTCCCCATGCGCATGTAAATGATGTATTTTCTTGGTCCTCAGGAGAAATATTAATTTGGTTATAGCCTGAGAATCCATCCATAAGAGAATACATTTGATATCCCGCTGTGAGATCTATAATCATATCAATATTTGGTAGTGGAAAATCATCTTTAGGACAAGCTTTGTTTAGGTCTCTAAAGTTTATGTAGATCTTGATAGATTTATCTATTTTAGAAATTGGTACCACATTAGAAATCCATCCTGCATAAGTGATGACTCTTATGAATCCAACTTTTAATAGTTTTTCCAACTCTTCTTTCACTAGTAATGCCACATGTGGATGCATATTCCTTAGTTTTTGTTTCACACATTTGATCTGAGGAGCTATAGATAAATGATGCATTATTAATTCAGGATCAAGTCCAAGCATGTCAGTGCAAGACCATGCAAAGTTGATCTTCTTCTCTTTGAGGAATTCAGTGAATTGTATCTTTTCTTCCTCTGATAAGGATTGTGCCAGGTGAACAAATTGAGGAGCTTATGCTATTACCAAGTTAACTAGTTGTGTAGGTTCTATCAGAACTGAAGATCTTTCTTGAAAGTGCCTAGGGAGGATATCAATAATCTCATCTTTTGGAACCTCTGAGAGGTTTTCACCATCAGATACGTCTTTTATTTTTTAGAATATGACATTGCCACAACATGGTTTTCACCATCAGTTCTTTTTTTTTCTTTTTATTTTTCAATTTGTGACTAAGAAAATTGATATCCTCCTCTTTCATGTTCACGCTCCTTGCATTGGTGGAAGAAGGATAAGGTTCACAAGCATTTAGATAACATGCCAAAGTGTAGTCATTGGGAAAGTTCATGATAGGAGTGTTAGAATAATAAGCAGAATAATGAAAATATAAACATGAAAGAGAACACAAATGACACAGAGATTTAACATGGTTCACCCAATCCCTGGGCTATGTCCACCAACAGTGAGTCCAATATTTTTATTATTATCCAGCGATTACAATCTGAAACCTGCAACTCAATACCATCATAGGAAGCTATGAAAAATCCCTCATACAATGAAATCTCAAAACCCTAAGCCCTTTTCACAAGCATATTTGACCTAACCTAATTAGGGCAAAAAATACTCTGACTAATAGAAAATCAATGGTCTACCCCTTGACCTCACCTAGGGCACTGCCCCAGGACCCCACAAGGGGCTTTACCCCTTGACCCTAAGCATGGGGCCCAAATAGATATGTCTGGGGGGGAAATCGCGCTGAAAGAAACTAAGTCTGATTAGGATCCACATACATAACAAGGAGTAGTATTTGAATTGGTCCAATCAATAAAGTTGGGGTTTACTAAGGATAATGAATCAGAGTTTGGTAAGGACAACATTGAGTCAACATCAAGATTATTAACTGACAAGACATGTTCCTTTAAGTCATCAGTTGAGCTTCTTCTTCTTCTCTCATCAAATTGAAACTCATAGCTTGTATCCTTTGAATGTCCTCTAGACCTAGTAAAGCACTAGTATCTCCATCAACTAGCCTGGGTAGTGGCATCTCATCTGATTCTGGGACAACATAAGTGTTAGAACTCTCTCCTCTCTCCAATAGAGATGCAAATTTTTGAATCACATCTACCTCAATTTCCATGGTAGCATCAGATAGGTTATCCCATTCATAATCATGTGGGTTTTTTATTTCATAATCAGATCTGTTTAAGAACTCAACAATAGTTACCTGATGTACCCTATTAGCCACTTGTAGATCAAAGTGTGGTAAGTCTACGACATGTGAAATTGTGACTAGTTTCCCTCAGTTAGGATGTATATCTTGTTGTTGGGGTATTTATTCATGAGTTTCTTCTATCTATGGGACTTTTGGAGAGTCTTCTGTTGGTTCCTCTACTTCTTGGACATTAGCTTGTGGAAACAAAGGAACATGATGCTCTTGTTGTGCTACACAAGTAGGTACATATATTTCTCCTTGATATTTGGGATACTCTGTACTAATGTGTAATAATCATTCATATGTCCATGGTTCCAATGTTGTTTCTTCTTCTTCATCATCACTTCCTTCATTAAAGATTAGACCATCTCTTGAAGT
The DNA here is from genome assembly GCA_018584345.1 of Thuja plicata. Taxonomy (NCBI): domain Eukaryota; kingdom Viridiplantae; phylum Streptophyta; class Pinopsida; order Cupressales; family Cupressaceae; genus Thuja; species Thuja plicata. Next base: position 858,075 of record MU226773.1, on the reverse strand, counting down.
AGGGTTTTCTAATTTGTTATTGAAACCTAATCCTATTTTGTCTTTGGTGTTTCTAAATTCCATGTGTATAGGTTCAACAAGTCCTTTTCCTTTATCTCCTAAAGGTCCCTTCCCTTTTTATCCCATTTGTTTGAGAAGGTCATATCATTTACCATACTTTCCTGGGGATATCTCCACATATTTTACCTCACTTTCTCTCTATTATCCTTTATAGAGCCAAGCTAAGACTGCTTTATCTTCTTTTTCATCCTCTTGAGAAGTAGAGGCTCTAACCGTACCAATTGGTTTGTGAATGTATTTTTATTTTGATGCAGTAGGTGTGAAAGATAATGAAAGTTTCCCATAAGATCTTGGAGACATGGGAATGTTAGTCAATGAAAACATCATGTCTAGTTTGTATTCCCCCATATTGGTTTCTTCAAGTTTTAGTGTCTTTCCAAAGCTTCTCATCACCATGTCTTTAGAAGTTTCAGGTACAAATTCTTTTGGGACTTCCTTATTGTGAGGAAGCATACTATCTACTTTAACATTGTTGCAAGTGTAGCTTGAATCTGCAAGAATTGTTACTTCCACACCATTATGTGGGAATTTAATGCATTAGTGGTAAGTAGATGGCACTGCTTGCATTTCATGTATCCAAGGTCTCCCTAGTAAAATTTTATAGTCCAATGGTAGATCAAGAACTTGACAGATCACATTTCATTTAATTGGTCCTATTCATATTGGTAGAACAATGAGTCCTTTGGATGATCTTTATTTTTCATCGTAAGCCTTGATAGTTATCTTACTTATTGAATCAATGGTTTTTTTCTAAAAGATGCAACTTCTTGATTAGGTTGAGAGTGCATATGTTTAACCTTGCACCTCCATCTATCAATACATGTTTGACACGAGATTTGTGAATCAAGACTTCAATGTGAAGAGGTTGGTTATGCAGATGAGTCAAGGATTTTTCATCTTCTTCTAAAAAAGAGAGGTAATGTGGAGCCAAAATGTGGTTAACCATTGCCTAGAACTTGTCTACATCAATGTCTTTTGGAATATTTGCAGAATGTAGGGCTTGTTCAAGAACTTCCCTATGTACTGAAGAGATCTTTAGTAGCTCAAATATAGAAATATGAGCTTAGGTTCTTTGCAGTTGGTCTGCCAAGTTATAGTTTGTAGATGGGATAGTAACTATTTGTCTTGTTTCTTCTGGTTTGGGAATTGTGACAACATGTACTTTAGAAGATGTCGCTTGCTTAGATGAGGAGTTAGCTCCTTTGATCGTGACTTGTTCTTGGCTTCGAGTCACCACGTTTGATTGTGTTGATGTGTCTTTAGCACCTTTAATAATGATTACATTGATTGATTCACTTTTAATGTTCAACATGTTAATCACCTTGTCGTTATGGGATTATATGTAATTCAATTTGTTTCCTTTTCCTTTAGAAGCTTCCCCTTTTTCATAGTTAGGGAACAATTTGTTGAATTCCATATGATCTTCGTTAGTGGTATGTCCTTCCACCTTGATTTTGCCTCCTTCAATAAGGTATTGTATAACATGTTTTAGCTTAATAAATTCATTAGTCTTATGTCCTTTATTCTTATGAAAGACACAATAGGCATTTTCATTCCACCATCTTGGTTTAACTTCCGGTTTCCAAGGTTTTGAATCGGGTATCGTGAAGACTTTTTAATCAAAGAGTGTCTTCAAAACTATCTCAAGAGGTTCCCCCTATGGAATAAATATTCTTTGAGGTCTAGTTCATGGTTTACTCTTGTTGTTCTCATTGTTTTCTCTTGGTTTTGTGGTTGTTACCTTAGCTTCTTTGTTCACTTGTATTAAACACTGTTGGTTTAGGATTTACATTCGATGCTTCTACCACCCCATCACTAACAACATTCTTATTCTTGTTCCACCATTTATGTTTGTTGTTGTAGTTGTTAGATTTGTTATTAATTTGGAGTGTGATTTCTCCTTTCTTGACCATGATGTCTTCAACACAGATATCATTTTTGGTCGTTCTATCAAAGCTAGGTGAATCTTGCATTTGAAAAACATAGTTCATTTTTGGTACCAAGTTGTTAATAAAGATTTCCATCTTTTCTGATTTGGGTATTTCGCTTGAGTACCTTGCAAAGATTCTCCTCCACCTTTGTAAAAAGTCTGTAAAGGATTCCCCCGTTCTTTGTTTTGTGTTACAAAGATCCATCATGGTTACATTATGTTGTATATTGTAAGAGTAATGATGGACAAATCTTTGTATTAACTCCTCAAAATTCTACACACTTGGTGTGAGTTTGGAGAACCACTCCATAGCATTTTTGCCTATAATTCCCAAAAATAGCCTCATTATATAGGTAGGTTCATGCATGTACTCAATGCTTAGAGCACAAAACTCTCTAACATGCTCATGTGGATTAGTTTCTCCCATGTACTTGTTGAACCGCCTCACAATAGATGCTTAGTAATCATGCCCAAATCCTCTCTTAGAAATAGTTTATTCAATCTAAGGATTACTTCTCCCACCATGAGGTGCATTTAATTTGTCAACCTCAGGATGTATACTTTAAATGGTATGACACAGTATGTGCACTAAGTCCCTTAAAGAGTCATTCTACCTATGCTACAGGAAGGTAAAATGCATGAAAGTAATCTACACTAGCACTGCAGGAAAGAAACACACTTACTCCTTATTGAAATGAATGCTGTAAATTGTAAACTCTACTTAAGCCTATTCTTTCAACTAGAGAATTCACTATAACTATCCTTGCAGGTACTACAGGAACATTCATAAAGTACAATGCTGTAGGAAGAAACCGTAATCTCTATCTTAAATTTTGGGGATGCCAAAAGTAAATCTACTCTACTCTATTCTAATCCACCTTTCAAGTGGGCCCCCTTGGTCGGCTTCTGCTAATCTACTAACACATAAGGTAAGCCAAAAATCACTTCATTATATTTCAAAAACTGATTACATAAGAACAATACATCAAACTAGAAATTAACTTATTGTGCAAGATGCAACAATGTATTCCCAAAAAATTTTGAACTTACAAACTAACAGTCAAATCCCTATAAATAGAGGATTGACACTTTATTCCAAAATAGAAAAGAAAAGATCTGACTGAAATCATGCCAGAGAAGAAAGGGAAATGTAACAACCCACAACATGTACAATAAAGTTTGGGTGACCAATTCAACATGATGATGAGTGCAAAGGGAATATAGTAACACTACATTCTTGCATTTCTGGAACAGTGGCTCCTCTTTTGTAGTAGCCGTGTCTTCTGGTGCCATGGTGGTTACCCGTCGCAACTGGACCTCAACATTATCTTTTAAATGTTGTCGACCACTCTCAAGCTACTCCTACTTCCTGACAGGTTAATTATCATATAGGAATATTCATACAAGTAAAATCAATCAAATTGATCCAAATATTAGAACACACATTCTGATTTCTATATGAAATACTACAATATATATAATATTGGCAAAACATGACATAACTATCTACCCATGGGTTTGACATTTCTAACTGTACTTTAACACAATTTCAACTGATTATAAGCCCACAAATGTTTTGGTAATACTTAAAATAAAGTATTAACATAAATATAATAGAGACAATAAATGGTCTCATCATTTGTCATATTTGGGTCTTGCCATGTTAGGAGGAAATGGAACCATGTTGATACTCTTGTCAAAAATAAATGGACATATGTGTTCTAAAGAATTATTTTTTGTTGGTTTGACCTTTTCTTGCTCGTGTGTCGCAAGTTCAGATTGCATTAAGGTCAATTGTTTGGTGAGAATAGAAATAGGTGTTGGTACCCCCTTTTCCTTTAGTCTCTCAACATCATAGTATTTGGGAAGTCTTACCCCATGAGAGGCTAGTTGTAGGAAATATTTCTCCTTGTCTTCACCAATAATCTTTTCCAATGTCCTTTCAAATTTTCTACTTTGTTTGAGCTTGTTGTACTCTTCTTCGGATATATCTTCATCACTATCCAATTCAAACAAAGGGAAACCAATATGTTGTTCTTCATGACTACTCTCTCTTTCATTTTGGTCTTGTTCATTGTTGTATTATTCAAAAGTTGCACTCCATCCTTGATCAGGAGCTTTCATTGTGGGTGAATCTTGATCGAATAAGGGGTTGCAAGATATCTCTCCTTGGTGAAACTGAAGTAATCTAGGAGGTATTTTTGATTCGTGAGCAAGGTATTGATTGTGTCCTATGTTAACCATGAAAGCTGCATCTGAACTTTGTCAAAGGTTTTCCAATAGTGTCAAATAGGATTTCAAATTGTCCAAGTAGTAGAAGATTGTTTGTGTTTTTTATGAGTGAATGACTCCAGTGTCAGAGGGTTAGAATGCCCTTATAGTGAGTTGGGAATCAAGAGATTTTGATAAGTGAGTAGACCACACATTTCAGGACCAATTGTGAGAATCCAAAAGGACATGCAAGGTAGACTTCTAAGAAAATTGTGAAACAATGACAGGTAGACCAGCAAGAGCAACAAGATCAGACTGAAGAGCCAAAAGGGTATCCAAGTATGTGTGCAAGTACCCACTATCCTATATGAGAGTCCCTAAATGTGAGATATGTTATACCAGATGTGAGCTTTGAAATGTTGTTTGTGAGCAACTTTCCTACATGTGATCCATGAATGACCAAAAGTGAGCAAGTTCCCTGGATGTGAGCTAATGCAACCAGATGCGACCTAGGACATACTAAAAGTGAGCCTCTGATGGTTTTTCAAGTTTTTGTCAAATTTGTCTTGAAGTACGTCAAATTTGTTTTGACAACAGAGTTTTTGTGAGACTTTCCAGAGAGTTTTAAACAACATGTATGTCAGGGAATGAAATTTATTTCTTGTTTCAAGGATTTTATCTTTTTAGTGAGATTTTTAGGACACATCAAGCAATGTTTCTTTGTTAAGGGGATTCAAACACTTCCCTATTCCCTAGATTCTAAGCATAGAATAAAAATATTTACTTGTAGACTTAGGTACACACTCACATGTTAATTAGAATACAACCATCACCAAGAACACAATGGCTCCAGTCATGATGCCATATTATCCGACTCCAAACACAAGTGAGGGCACAAAATGACAAGTATCTTAGGGTAGTTACTATTTTCTTTGCACAAATATTATCACCCTTGCAGAGATAAACCGAGTTTGTTTTGAATACAAGTGTTTTGTAATTGTGGGCATCCATTCACAATCATCCCCCATAGAATTGCACAAGGAAAAATTAAGGTATATAACCCTTGAGTACTCAAATGTGTGTAGTCACGCAAGAAAGATTCAAGCGGCTCTGCTCTACACACATTCAAGCATGTTCAATGAATGATGTAAAAATTCCAGGAACAAAACCGACTATGTCTTCCAAGGCTTTGGCCTACAAGGAAGCATATTGATTATAGTGAGTTGGAAGGGTTGGCATAAACCTGTCCTCACTTAGGTCATCCTAGAAGATTTTTTCCTTAATCGACAAGCCCTCTAATGTTTTGAAAGCAATGAAAAAGGATTGGTGAGATCAGGAGTCTAGATTTCTAATTCTTCAAAAGAAGAAGAGCATACTCTCCTATTCCATGCCGTTTTCTCCCACAAACACAACAAACATGTTCATTTCCTCAAAATTTGTAACTCAAAACTCAATCCCCCATGACGAGTCTTTGATTCTTCCAACTGGGGAAAAAGAGCAAATCCTCTAGTAAGACTAAGTAATAATTTTAAGTTTGGTTTTTAATTTCCTATTGTAAGAAAGAACAAAGCATATGAATGCAAATTTGTCTTGTTAAATTTCCCCAAATTAAGGTTATTTTCTTGTTCAATTACTTTTCCAAAATTAGACAATTTGAGCTTTGTTCATTTTCCCACAAATTTAGTGATTTGCTTGTTGATTTACTATCCAAAAATTAGACAATTTGATGGTTCAATTTTCCCACAATCTTTAATGAATAGCTTGGTTCAATTACTATCAAAATTTAGAAATTTTGTTTGCCTTGTTTATTTTCCTCAAATTATCATCAAGTTTTAAATTGACTTTTGAGTTTCTAATTTTCCTTAAAGGAAAATAGCATAATCCTTCGGTCAATTTATCAAATGATGGAAAATGTTCTTAAGTGTGAAAGCATAACAAAATAGAAGTCAAGTTGAGCTGTTTGGCAACCTACAACCTGCAAGTTAGTAGTTGCTTTCCAAATTTTTCATAAAAAGCCTCTAACAACAACCTGCAAACAAATATTAGGCTGTTCAAAACACATAAACAAGCATGGTTAGAATATTAGTGGTTAGACTTTCAAATTTGAAATTCAACCAACCAAATGCGACTACCTTTACTAAATGTGAGCCTAGAATTCCTGGATATGATTGCCTTTCCTTAATGTGAGTTTTTGAACTAAATGCGATATAGGATTCACCTTATGTGAGCTTTCTCTAGATGCGATTCAGGATCTACTAGATGTGATGTCAGGAATCTGGGATGTCATTGCCTTTCCTGAATACGATGATTTTTCCTGCATGCGAGCTTTGGCAACTAAAGGTAGCCCTGAACCTGAAAATAGAGAACACAAATTAGCCAAAAAGAAGTTTAAAATGAGGAGAAATCCAAGGTTTTGCCCCACGGTGGGTGCCATAAATGTGTGTGTATTTTGTGGACCTACAAGATGCAACACAACACTTCAATATGTCATTCCATTAGTGAGATAAACATGAAATAACTAAGAAAAAGCACATATACATCACCAAATTTGACATATTTCTCCCTATCTAAGAAGAGTATGAAATATGCTATAATTTTCCCTTAGATTATACATAAATCAGTGACATCATCATGCTTAGAATGGAAGATTTAAAGAATGCAAGCTAAATGCTCAAGCAAAGTTCATTTTAGATCTCCAAATGAGATTATGTAATTACTATCAACAAAATGCATTAAGAATTCTACAAATTTAGAGTAGCGTAAGAATGTAATTAAAATTCTAAGATTATGGGCAACATAAGGATGCTTTCAAATTGTAAAGATTAAGGGCCCATTGAGCTCAAAATTCATTCCTTTTATAGAAGAATTTGATGAATGAGAGGTTAGGATTGAATTGTGAAGAGAGGTGGAGATTGAATCTTTGGTGATCCATGTGAGGTGATCCAGGGGATTTAACTCTCATTGGCTAATGGATTGACTTTCCATTTTGCAAATGAGGAGTTGTAATTAGGATTTTATTTAATCCCTTTTAATTAATTACCTTAGCCATGTATTTGTTTCTTTTGATTTAATTCAGTTGATTTGATTTAATTGGCTAAGGAAATTAATGTAAATTAGTGATAAGATCACTAGTAAATTAAATTTGATTTAGATGAATTATGCCAATTAATTGAAAAATTGTCTTAACATAATTAGGGGTATGATCACACTTAGGGAAAATAGGGTCTCTGGTCAGATAAGACCAAATTAGGGTGGTTACGGTACCCGTAGTAGCAACCAAGATAATTACACAAGTGTGGGTTATGAGTATATCATTAATAGAATTGACCAAACTAATAATCATGTTGCAACCCTCACTATCAAAAATAAAAATCTTAAATACTCTATTGCTACCTATCAATCCAAAGTGACTCTTCAAGGAACCACTCCTAAATATCTCAACCATCTAGTCAATAAAACCTCCTAGATCATTTGGAAAAAACTTTAGGGCATATATCCATACTTATGCTCTTACCACTTACATCCCACACATAAATCTCTCCTAGAGAAAGAACTCCAAGAAGCATCAATACCAACACACATACATTTTGATCAATTTAAAACCATGGTGGTACACATCATGACAACATAGTGTCACATTCATTAAAAATGATATTCCACTTGATAAACTATTCCATAATTGTTAATGTTATGACTTCGATCAGATCGATTTATCTCAATAATACTAAGTTGATATAATAAATATTATATTATATTGTTGATTTAATTAGGTTCATTTGTTTTTTTTGATCGTTAAATTTCAAATTTGTATTGATAATAATTGGGGTTACAAAAAGATTTTTAGCAAATGCTATAATATTTTCCCATGATGCAAAAAACATCAAACCAACTTACGACGCTAAAACAAACTAAACACTGCTACCCACAACAAAATAATACCCAGTCCCAAAATGCCTTGAGGGCTTACAATGATCACTAGTTTAGCTTCCTGTTTGACACAACTTCAAAAAACCAAAAAACCTCCCTACATCACCACTTTCCTACCGAAAGTAACCATGCGCCTCCTCCCGAGAAAAGTTCAGGATGGCTCTAGACCTTGATGCCGCAGCTCCTCTAGTCGAGTCTTTCTTCTGGAGTTGGTGATGAGGTTGAGGCCTTCCAGTGCTATCGACCAGTATGGTTGATTTCACCAGTGTGATCTTCTGCTGCTTAACCTTGGCCGATTTACCCTATGATCGATGTTCCTCCACCTTCTCCAGAAAATCCTGGATCATAACCCAGCCTCGCCTCACCTCCAGGAGTCGCACCTCCATGGGCTATGAGGAACTATAAAAAACCAAAGGATAAACCACTCCTTGGCCACCTCCAATCAAACACCATGGGCCTTGCAACATTCTTAGCCCAACATCCAACACATCACAGTCAACAATAGCTTCCATGCCAACCGACCACTTGGGCTCGAGACATTGTTGTGCCATGGAGAGAGTCTCTGTCTTTGTGTTCCCAACCATGAGGAAAAGAGCTAAGAATAGTGAGGATATTTCCAAATTGGTTCATAGCCTCCATTCAAAATTGAGGAACTCTTCCCCAAATATTGTCTACAGTGCCTCCATGAATTCTGGGTCGTCAAACTGAAAGACATTGCCTAGCCTGTGTGTCGTGATCTCATCTTGAAAAATGGGGAGTTGATTTGGAGAGTGAAGCAAGAATTTTTCCTCCATGACAACTAGTACCTTCCTCCTTAATTTAAATGTGGAACATAACCTCTTGATTTCTATTCAAATTTCTCTCAGCTCTCGGCTTTCACTTACTGTGGTGTTGAATGCACCCAAAGCTTCTTGCTTTAAAGAGATGTGTTCCTTTGCTACAACCCCAAGATGACTATCAAAATAAGTGATCTTCGTACGAGCTCTCATAAAAACATCTTTCACATACCCTCGACCTTGTGTGAGAAAGGGAGGGAGTATTGCGTATTCATTATAGAATGATGCAAAAACTGTCACTCATTAATGCAGCTTCATGCAAAATCGAACACTGCCACTTGTCTTCCCATGATGTCAAGTTTCCAAGAAAGTTGATTGATTCACATGGTCTCATTCACATACCAAAAGCTTGAAGTACACAAGATCACCTTGTGATTATAGCCCGTGCCCCCATTGTCACAAAAGCTGATGTTGTAAAGTCCCAAGGCACCAATCCAATTGCATCATCTATTCCCATCCAATTTTGAGTTTACTAAAGTCTTCCATGAATTATTTATTCTCATTCCATGGCCTCCTTACCCCTATGTTTGAGATTAAATCTGCTAGGTCATTGGCTTCCCATCGAACATGGCTGATTTGGACCTCCAAAACCTGACTAAGTATAACTTGTATACTTTGAATGTATTGGTTTAAATACCATGCCTCCATTTCACCTTTTTTTATTCCATTGATGACTAACAAAGAATCCCCCTCCAAAATCAATTTTTGCACTCCTAAGGTGCTTTCCATGTGGGCTGCTCCAAGTGCCACTTGGAACTCCACAACGTTGTTGGTACCATCCATCAACCGCAAGGCACCCAAAGCCACAATATCACCTTGATCTGATCTTGCCACATAGCCTGCGCCTGAGGGTCCTGGATTCCCTTTTGAAGCGCCATCAAAATTGATTTTGATCCAGCTTAGTGGTGGTGGAAGCAACTAAAATTTTGTATGGTCCCCTGCAGTAGGTTTAGCCCTACAAAGCCCCTAAATGGGAATTAAGTTCATCTGTTATATATATACATATTTGATATATATATATATATATATATATATATGTTGGATGATATTAGAATTGGGTACTACTGATGTCGTTGGCATTCATATTTTGTCATTGATGGCAACATATGGTAAAATCCATCAACCCAAAAGTACTCTCTCTCAATACAATCTTCTAAGTATCCTCAACACAATTCTCCCTAAAGTAGTAGGGATTTTCACATATCATACATGACATCTTGAGTACATGGTGAATATCACGGACTTGATATTTGGAGACCATTACTCTGAGTACTTGGTGAGTATCATGGATTTGATACTTGAAGACCATTACTCATGATAATAATTTTTGAGCACTTGGTGAATATCTTGTGAGTTGATATTTTGAGAACATTTCTGTGAGTACTTGGTGAGTATCATGGATTGATACTTGAGGACCATTGCTCATGATATCATTAAAATGATATAAATTTTAAATAATTATCTATACTCACATATTACATTGACGTAATATATTTATCCTCCCTAGCTTCGGTCAGATCAATTTATCTCAATACTACTAAGTTGATATAATAAATATTATATTATATTATTGATTTAATCAAGTTCATTTGTTATATATAATAATAATAATATTAATAATAATAATGAATATTATTGGCAATATTAACAAATCTATTGAAACATAGCATTGAGTATTTGATAGTTTTGTGTTATTATCATGCAAATATTTATAATCACTACGAAGCCAAGCAAGCGTAACACATTATAATATACGTGTTACGAATAAGTATTGTAACACATATATTATTACGTGTTACACACTGTAAACTACAATACATAGGTCACGATAATTATTGAATGAAATAGTTTGAGTGGAGCATGTCTCATGTAGAGGCATGTCTCTACATGAGCCATGATATTTTATTTATATGAAGTTTAGATTTGCACTTGAAGACACAGAAATAAAAACAACAATGTTCTCTCAAGTGCAGATTTATATATTGAATAAAAAATCTATCAGTCTTATATACATAAGACACATAGTCTAATATAAATTAATTCAACATATATCACATCTGATCACATATTTTAACATGGTATCAGAGCAGGCATAAAGATAAAAGATCCAGATCAGATTTGTAAAAGACTTCACATATACATTTGAGAATACTACATTCAAAATGATGAATGAAATGAGATTATAAGATCGACTTGAAGGTGCATCAAACTACTTGGCATGGAAATTACAAATAATGCTCACATTAAAAGAGCATGAGCTAACACTCGTAGTGGAAAAATTCAAGCATGAACAGAATGGAAAATATGAACAGATCAAATGGGATAAGGACAACACCAAGGCAATGAAATTGCTGGTAGATGGAGTTAAAGATCATATAGTGCCTATAATCATAAAGTTAGAAACCTCATATGATATGTTTAATGCACTAAAAGATATGTATGAAATTAACAACAAAAGCAGAGTGCTTACCCGTAAGAGTCAACTCCATCAAATAAAGATGTAACAAGGAGAGACCATCACCTCCTACTTCATGAGAATTACAGATTTAAGAAACCAACTCTCCACTATTGGTCACTCTTTTGATAGTAAGGAATTAACAGTGATTGCACTTAATGGACTTCCCCTTTCATGGAAATATTTCATTCAAGGATTAAGCGATCGAACGTAAATTCCTAAATTTAATCGATTAAAATCAGACTCCATTCAAGAAGAGTCTCGATTATCAATCAAAGGGATCAATACAAATACTTCAAAATAAGTCTCTAAAGTACTTAATAAAGAATCACACAAAAAGAAACATAAGACTAACTTCAAAAGGAAAAGAGGAAATGAATCAAATATGAAACCAACATACACACATAGAGACCTATCAAAAGTACAATGTTGTAGATGTGACAAATTTGGTCACATTGCTCAAAAGTGTTCTGAAAGAAATAAGGCACAAGCTGTACACACAAAATAGTGCACTTCTATGAATCCTTACACGCAAGGAAACTCAAGAATGAGCCCTCACAAATCGATCCATAGCTCTCTATGCATGGAGTTGCAAGATTTGTAAAAATTGCTCTCAGCTAGAGCTATAAACTCATGACCTTGCCAATAAACCACACAA
>MU226773.1:816122-845252 GCA_018584345.1 Thuja plicata | reverse complement strand
TCAAACCTTAGGAAATATTGAATTGATTATGATATGATCAAGGAAATTGATATAATTGATATTGTTAATATTTGAAAGTATTGATTCAGGGATTTGATAAATTAAGAAATGGGGCCCAAAGTCTAGGTGACCATTTTAGGGTGCATACACAAGCCTCATTTTCCCAAGTCAGTGGTACAAAGGAGAATATGGATTCAAAGAAGCTTATTTTCTACTCTGCCTTATCAAGTCAAGTTTCAAACAATCGTAGCACTTGGGTTGTTGATAGTGGGGACTCTCAACATATCACTAGATTAAAAGATAATCTAGACTCTATAGAAGGATGTTCTAAACAAGAAGTTATGATTGGAGATGATACTGATTATAAAGTAATGGGTATTGGGACCTACACCATATATCTTGAATCTGGGATATCTCTACAACTTACTGGTGTTCTATTTGTACCTGGCATAAAATAAACTTAGTTTCCATTTTAGCACTAGAAGACAAGGGACATTGAATCAACTTCATGGATGGAAAGATCTTAGCTTGGCCTAAGAACTCAAATATAAAGAATGCCCACACTATTGGAGCTAGAGATGGAACCCTCTACAAATTATGTACCCTTTCTTATCAAGCCCTAGTTCATATATCAAATGAAAGAGAATTATGGCATAGGAGACTAGGGCACTATCATTTTTGTGGTTTAACCTCTTTAGAGAAAATGGTTACAGGACTACCTAAACTAAGATCTCAACATATAGGAGCTTGTAAAGGATGTGCATTAGGAAAGAATACTAAAAACACTTTTCATCATAGTGAAAGTAAAACCAAGGATGTATTAGAACTTATTCACTTTGATTTATGTGGCCCTATGTCTGTTCCTTCCATTGGAGGATATTTGTATTACATTATTTTTGTAGATGATTACTCTAGGGAGACCTGCACATATTTTCTTAAATGTAAAGAGTCAGAAGAAATTCTTATGAAATTCAAATAATTTAAGGCTCTAGTAGAAAACCTGTCAGGTAAGAGTATTAAAATATTAAGAACAGACAATGGTAAAGAATATACTTCTGAGATATTTTGAAGTTTTTGTAAACATGTTGGGATCAAGAGGGAGTTCACTGTTCTATACAAACCATAACAAAATGGGGTTGCAAAGAGAAAGAATGGGATGATATTAGAATCTGCTAAAGCAATGATGCATGATCAAAACTTAGAAACTCATCTTTGGGCTGAAGCCTCTAACACTTTTGTATATGTTCAAAATAGATGCCCTCACTCTTATCTTGAAAATAAAACTCCTAAAGAAGCATTCACTGGCAATAAACCTAATTAAAGTCACTTGAGAACTTTTGGGTGTCCTATTTACATTCACATTCCTAAAGAGAAAAGAACTAAATTAGAACCTTCAGGAAAGAAAGGAATATTTGTTGGATATAGTAAAAATTCCAAAGCCTATAGAATCTACATTCCAGGACAAATAAATGTTGAGTTAAGTGGAGATGTAATATTTGAAGAGGACACTGCACTCAAACATTCCAAGGAAGACAATAATGATTCTCTAGAAGATCCTTCTCCTGAGATTCAGAGGGAGAATCAAGAAGTTGAAGATAATGAACCTTTAGATGTTACTCATGAACAAGAAGTAGGAAATAAAATACCTCTTTGGGCTAGAAAATTTATTGAAGAAGGTGAGAAATATGCTTCTCTGAACAGGGCTATTAGGGAAAACAAAAGACCTCATAAATTCTCTAGCTATGTTGCACTTATGAGTAAACTTCTAAATTCATAACCCTCAAACCCAGAAGAATATCTTCAACATCAAACTTGGAAGGATGCCATGATAGAAGAGTATAATTCTATCTTAAAAAATGATGTATGGGATATTGTACCTAGACCCATAAATAAATTAGTTGTTTCCTCCAAGTGGTTATTCAAAATTAGACATGCAGCAGATGGAAGTATTGATAAATACAAGGAAAGATTTGTTGCAAGAGGGTTCTCCCAAAAGGAAGGCATTGAATATGAAGAGACATTTGCTCCAGTTGCAAGATATATCTCTGTGAGAATAGTTATTGCCATTGTCGCTGCCAAAGGTTGGAAAATTCATCAGATGGATATAAAGACCGCCTTTCTGAATGTTGTAATTGAGGAAGAAGTATATCTAGAGCAACCAGAAGGATTCATAATTCACAATCAACAAAATAACGTTTCAAAATTAAATAGGGCATTGTACGAGATTAAGCAAGCACCTTGAGCATGGTATGAAAGGATAAATCATTATCTTTCTAAACTTAGCTTCTCTAAAAATGATGCAGACCCAAACCTCTACTTTAAAGTGGTAAAAGGGGATATTTTGATTTTGGTTCTTTATGTAGATGATTTGCTAATAAAAGGAGAAGATTACCTAATTATTAAGTGTAAAGAAGATCTTACAATTGAATTTGAGATGAAAGACGTAAGCCTAATACATTACTTCTTAGGCTTAGAAATTTGGCAACATGCTAATGAGATTCTTCTGTACCAAGGAAAATATACTTTATACATTCTAAAAAGATTCAGAATGATGGATTGTAAGCCTATGTCCACCCCCATGGAAACAAATCTACTTAAACTAAAAGAAGTAACATCAAGTTAAGAACCTGCAGATCCTACTCTTTACAGGTAGATTATTGGGTCTTTGATGTGCTTAGTGAATACTAGACCACACATTTATTATGCAGTTAATGCACCCAGTCAGTTCATGTGTGAACCAAAAAAAATTCATATGGTAGCAGCGAAGCACATACTAAGGTATCTTCAAGGCACAATAAATCTTGGACTAAGGTACAAAGATATAGATTTACAAATACATGGTTTCACTAATTCAGATTGGGCTGGAAGCACTGTGGATCAGAAAAGTACCTCCGAGTGTTGTTTCAGTCTAGGTTCTGCAATGATATCTTTGTTTAGCAGGAAACAATCCTCAGTTTCTCAAAGTTCTACAGAAGCATAGTACATTGCTGCATCTATGGGAGCATGGGAAGCAGTTTGGTTGAGGAAACTTATTTTTGGTTTATTTGGAGAATATCTAAAACCTACTATTACTCATTGTGATAATCAAAGTTGTGTAAAGCTCTCCTTAAACCCAATATTTCATAACAGGTCCAAGGATATTGAGATACCTTATCACTATATTCAAGATATGGTGGAAAATAATGTTATTGAGTTGAATTATATTAGTACACAGGAACAATCAGCTGAAATTATCACCAATCCTCTAGCAAAGACAAAGGTAGAGAACTTTAGAGGTAAACTTGGTATGATTATAATTTCTAAGAGCTTATCTCAGTAACTTTTGATTACTGTATTAATAAAGCATTCTTTGTTATGAGTGTTATTTCATAACCATGTGTTCTTTGTGTATATCATAAGGAAGTGACGACTTCCAAATAATTTCACTTATTGTTGTAGAAGTTGTTATAAGGTGACGATCTTATAATAACTTATTCATCTATTGTAATAAATATCATGAGAATGATATTTAAATTATGATAGTTTATATCTTGTAAATCAATATGAACTAGAAGGTATAGTTTAAATTTCTTACAAGTTCTATTGTATGGATACATCATGTCTTAATGGTAAGTACCACATATGTAATACTAGTTGTAGACGTCCAAAAATATTAATATTATTATTAATATTAAATTCCCTTTTGTTCATCTAACTATTTAATTTAATCTATTAAATAGTTTCATTGTTGGTATTTATCAATAATCTAAATACTATTCTAATGTATTTTATTTAAATACATTTGCCTCATAAAATCCCTTTTTAATAAATTCATATTTATTAAAAATCCTCCATATCCCTAATTCTTCTAAGCTATGATTTATTCAAATCTAATTTGAATTATAATCTAAACCCAACATAGAGACCTATTAATCCAATATAGAGGTCTACCCTAAGCCTACCCTATTCCTACTCTACACCCATCACCTCACTTCCTAAAGATAATTCTCCACCTAATCATCCTCTGATCTTACTTAAAAAGGTAATTCCTAACCCTTTTAATGCTAATAGAATGCTCACCCATGTGTTGAAATTCTCTCCAAAATGGTCACCAATTCCTCTTAAATACTCTTACATATTTGTCCCCCACTTGAACATCTTGATCCACTCAAATATTTAATGCTATGTTTGACTCCAAAATAGCCATCCCTTCCAAGCCCATGTGTCCCTTATGTGGCTCTTATGTGGATTCCACATAGGTTCCACCTCATTCAAGCCCTTCTCATCTCTCCCAAAAATCTATAAATAGAGGCCTTCTCCCCTTGTATTTGTATCTCTCATTTTGCATTGTTATTATGCTATTTTAGTTTTAGAAGCCCATTTCTAGTTTTTATTCTCTTTATGCTTAAATCACTTAGAAGTTTTCGATTGAGGTTAAAATAGTTTTTGAAGGAAACTATAACCCTGTACAATTTAGAGAGAAAGATATGCAGGAAGCATCACAAAAAAAAAGGAAACGACAACAAAAAGGAATAGCTAGGGGAAATAGATGGAGGCAATAGAAACCCCCCAACACAAACTGCTAGCAAAAAGAAGCTAAGCCGAAAAAAACACACGAGCCCAAAGAACAACACAACTAGGTCACCTTTTCCATAATCTCTGCAAAGTCAGCCATCACCATTTTATATTTTTTGATAGCCTCCCTGAGATCCTTGATTTCCTTGGTGTTACCTATTTTCATCTTTTTAGCACTCGCTCTAGTACAAGTTCCAGGGCCAGCATTGCTGGGGTCTTTAGCAACATCATCATCCACAACAATGGGCGTAGAGTTCACATCAAGCACACAGAGTAGCACCCTCAATTTTTTGTTAGTCACCTTCATGCCCTCATATTTGTTCTTCATGATTCGGCTGAGAGTGTCTTCAATACCCTATATACAGCTTGAAGTCGTCTGCTGGCAAAAATTGACCACTACATTTATCTTTAGTTCAAGCTTCTCCAACAACCTTTTTTCTGCATCTTCCTCTTGGGTCTCATCTTCATTTCTACCCTTATTCACAGGTTTATCAAGAAGTAGAGAAATCTTATTCACTCTATCTTGGAGCTCATCATACTTACCATTTATGTCTTTGATTTCTTCAAGTAGCCAAGAATTCAACTGATAGTCCATCTCTGCCCGCTCTTTCACTACCTGCATAAAACTATTTGGCTCTTGGATTTTCACTGTCTCGTTACCTTGGCTACCTCCAACATTCTCTTTTTCTTTTTTATCATTCCCTTCCTCTTTATTCATGTCGATCTTCTCAGAGGTATCCCTAGAAAGTGTGCCCTCTTTAGACAGAGAGTTAGCATAGTTCACCAGAATAGGTGCATTTTTGGGTAAGAGAGTAACCTTCGCTTGAGTCTTAAGAGGGGACTTGATAGCCTTCTTCACAGGGGAGGTAGATCTCACATCACCTTGGGTACTAGTATCTTTAGGAGCATTGTTGTCTTTAGGGCCTTCTGTGTCCATATCCTTAGAATTAGCATTGCTTTCGCTATCGGCCATCTCCTAAGAGGACTCAGTAATACCCTTATCCTGAGTATCAGTATCATCCTCAATATCCATACCTGCTTCCACTTAGAGGAATTTAGCCAATTCTCCCATGTCAACATTATCAGTTTCCTCCTTGGTCTCTGTTTCCTTGTCCGTGTTCATACTAGTCTCCTCTATGAGAATCTTAGTAGAATCTGCTAAGAAATCAGTTGCTTTGACCTTCCTCTTTTTTCTGGGATTATTGCTGTCATTTACCATAGTTATTTTACCCTTCTTCTCCTTGATCTTACCAATGACTTGGGTGTTATCTTGCAGCTTGAATTTAGCATACTCATAAATTAGTAGAATAAGCCCATCGTGAAGGATTGGTTTCTCAACACTCTTCCTATTTTCCATAGTGCTATTACCAAAGGATTAGAGAAGAAGCTAGGGGAAAGTGATTTTACTTTTGTAGTGGAAATGATTAATGAGCATAAAGTGGAAATTATAAACCCTAGTATAATGACCCTCTAGCATAAAATATTGCATAAAGGGCTTTGAAAAGTTTTACCCAGAAGAGCTTCATATGACAACACAAGAAATGATCACCGGGCTATTTAACAAGAAGACCTCTTTCTCCCAGAGTCTTAGGATACATTCTAGCTACATTCTGGGCCATAACCCTACCTCTATAGTATTTCAACCCAGATATTTCAAGACCCATAATTTCAGAAATAACTTTCTCAGTTACATTGAAGGACTTACCACAGATAGTCACATTTTCATTATCCCAAATATCTACAAATTCCTTGGAGATGTCCTTGTCATAGCCATGAAGTCTCTCCATGTAATCAGTGACCCCACCTTCCTTTATTTTATTCTATATCTTGGCCTCTTTCTTCCATTTACAGACTATGGGCTCTTTGTGTTTCAATTTTCCTCCCATTTTTCCAGTAATCCAAACTTTAGAATATCGCATAGGATGAATGCCAGGATCACAAAAAATAAAGAATAGCAAGTAAATTGTGATAACGAACCTCACTTTAAAAGCATTGATTGCTTCTTTCCCACAAATTTAATTATTATTGCATTGGCTGCGGTGTGTGCGAGACCCATATTTAAGGCAACTACATAAACTATCCCTTTTTGTCATCATCATTAGTAGTAGCTCTCAAATTTTGGTGGATTTGGTCATACCTTATAAGATTAAGGACTTCATTACTTAATACTTGATTACCTTTCCAACTCCTGACATCATCACTATACACTCCCACATTCTCTAGACTGTCAGCCACAATGTTTGACTCTCTGAAGGCATGAGGTACATCAAAATCAGATAAAAGATTTTTAATCTGAGAGATGATGTGACTCCTATTCCATGATGGAGTATGTTTACAATTAATGCAATTAATAGTATTCATGGAGTCACCTTCTAGCCACAGTTTGGAGCAGTTCAGAGTTTTAGCCAATCTACAGGCGTAGAGAGCAACCATAGCTTCAATAACATGGCTAGTTTGGGAACCAATAGGGATAGCATAAGCAACAATACATATACCTTGGGATTTTCAAAAAATGTAGCCACATCCAACAATGTCGGGGTTACCTTTAACAACGCCATCAAAATTAACTTTGTGCCATCCAGGAGGAGGGGAGCTCCAAACACCTCTCTCATGGATAGTGGGAGTAGACTTAGAAGTAGAAGAAAAATTCCAGTGCTCTATAACATCCTTATCAAAAACCCCTTTCATGAGTTTTGGTTTGATTTCACAGGCAATTTTAATGTTTTCAACAATACTTCTTATAATTTTGGAGCCAATCAAAAAGGAAGTGGAGTTTTTATTTCTGAATATCCTATCATTTCTTTCCTTCCAAATCCTCCATATAACATGTGGGGCAATATAATTCCAAATTAGTTTTCCCAAATGGAGAGAGAAGGAAGAACTCCATTGAGATAGGAACTCCTTAATAGTGTTAGGGAAGACCCAACTGATATTCCAATGCTATAACACAACCCTCCAAATCTCTCTAGTGAACTGACAGTGAAGCAACATGTGAAAAGAAGACTCAACATCTTTCATACAAAGATAGCATTGATTAGGAATCATCCAACCTTTTTTTGTTAGGTTCTCTGTAGTTAGGATTTTGTCCCGAGCAAACAACCAGAAGAAAAAGTTAATTTTAGGGGTAAGGGAAGGAAACCAAACCTTAGCCCAATATGGCTCCGCATCATAGGAGGAAAACAAAGAGTAAGCTGAAGCCACCATAAATTTACCACTAGGATTAGGGGACCAAATGAGATCATCTTCATAGTTAGCTTTGATCTCATAGGGGGACAGATCAAATTTAATAGTTTTCAACTGAGGATTAATGTCACTGAGGTTGACCCATTTATTATCTCTCCAATAATCTGCTACTTTACAACCAATTCTTAGGGAGCAAATTTCTACAAATTGGGCCAAATAAGGGTACTAGATGAGGGGTTTATCCCTAAACCAAGGATCTTCCCAAAATTTGATTTTTTGACCATTTCCAAATTTCCAACAAGCCCCTTTAGCTACAAGTGGTTTGGCCTTCAAAATACTATTCGATATCACAGAGCCCTACACAGTGATGGGATAGGAAAGGAAAGCCTCAATAGAGGGAGTAGCAAAAAATTATTTTGATTTAAGAATTTTATTCCAACCTTTTTCTTCTTAAAAAATTCTCCAACTTTATTTATCTAGGAGGGAAAGATTGATATCCTTAATTTTTTTGATGTTGAGACCCCCATGTTTAATAAGTTTACACACATTCTCCCAAGCCACAAGATGGATTTTATTTTTTTCCTTTGTGCCTGACCACAAAAATCTTTTCTGTAATTTCTGAATAGTGTCAGCAATCTTGGCTAGAATTTTGAAAAGGCCCAGTGTGTAAATTGGGAGATTTTGCAAAGATCTCTTGAGAAGAAGGATCTTCCCAACATTACTAAGGAGGGTCCCTTTCCAACCAGCAAGTTTGTTTTTGAACTTATCCACAATAGCATTCTAGAAAGAATTTGGAGGTTTCAGGCCCAACGGAAGGCCCAAATAGCTGGAGGGAAGGGAGACAATAGAATAGCCAAGAATAGTCACCATTCTCTGCTATCTTGCTTGAGGGGTGTTGAAAAAAAAGAGGGAGCTTTTATCCCAGTTGATAAGTAGTCTCATGGCAGAGGAATAGGTATCCAGAGCCTTATTGATAGCTTTAGCTTCTTTAATCAAGGAAGATCCCATAAGCATTGTATCATCCACAAATTGCCTGTGAGAGCTGGGGGAGCATGTGGACAAGGGGAGGAGACCCAAAATTGAAACCTCCATGACCCAATTAGAGAAAAGTCTCCCAAGGCTTTCAGTTATGATAGAAAAAAGGATGGGGGATATGGGATCCCCTTGGAGGAGCCCTCTAAAAGGGAAGAAAATATTGGAAGCAGGGCCATTAACCAACACTAAGATAGAAGGAGAGGAAATAAGTTGTTGGATAAGGACAATGAATTTCTCTGAGAAACCAAAGGATAAAAGAAATTTACAAAGGAAATTCCAATCCACCCTATCATAGGCCTCAGAGAGATCGACCTTCATAAGAAACCATTCCTTTTTAGAAGCCTCCAGTGAGTGGATATTCTCATGAACATAGATAATTGAATCATGGATCTATCACCCTGGGACAAACCCATTTTGCCGGGGGGAAATATGATCCAAGTGGAGCTTTAGAATATGAACTGTGAGGACTTTAGAGATGATCATCCAAGCATCCATAGAGGAGAGAAAGAGAGAATCATCCAAGCATCCAGGGGCCACCACAAAGGATATTAGAAAGGTCTTCCATGTTAGAGAGCTCAAAGGAAAAGAAGCCTTTAGTCATTGTGGCAATATCTACTTGACCTTTAAGGAGCCATTTCCTCTTCGCAAACTGCCTGACTACTTCAATATTAGGTCCACCTCCAGCAAACTCGCCTATCAGGGTCATCTCCATTGCAGATATTGAGAAATCAATCAAGGGATCAGGGATAAAAATAGAGAACTCTACTTTTGTAGGGTTAGAGACCACATTGACCATAGGAACGGAGGATTTACCTATTGGTTTTATACCAAAGAGGGCATACCACTTACCCTTAGAAACTGTAGGTCCTTCCTTGGGAGATTCTTTAGCTTGACGAGACCCATCATATTCTGGGGGCCCATCACAATTATTACTCTCAAAGTCAACAACCCTTGTTGACTTCTGACCATTTCGATCAGGTTCAAATTTTTTCTCATTTTGCAGAGGGAGCCCTCTAGCAGAGCTGACATTTTGAGGAGAGGCCAGTACAAATTCTGTACCTGCAACACCGGTACCGCTATTGACAGGCCTAAGATTTGAAATTTTTTTCCCGCTCAAGCTATCTTCCGCAGACCTACCTCCTAACATCATAAATCACTTAGAAGTTACATGCTAGGATAATGGTTAATGAATCATAGTTTCTTTCAATTGTCTTGCATATCAATTTCATAAGTTAGAATATCATCTTTGAGAAGAATTTGAGACTAGTTCTTCATACTAGCTCTTGAATCTCTTCTTTTCATCCAATCTTGCATTCACATTTGCATTGCATTGGGGATCCATTTCATTTGTGTTTGAGAGAGAACACTCACATCCAATCTTAATGAGAAAATCAAACAAGTAATATAGGGCAGACTAACTTGTTTTAGCTCAATCTGATGTTATGAAGATTTCTTGTTGGTTCTTGCTTATTTTATGATTTATATGTGCTAACCCGCTAACTTTTCATGTTTGAGCTTGCTCCCAACAGGTTGAAGATTTCCTCATACTACAATAGTGCACATATTATACAAGACATCTTGAGTACATGGTGAATATCATGGACTTGATATTTGGAGACCATTAATTTGAGTACTTGGTGAGTATCATGGATTTGATACTTGAAGACCATTACTCATGATAATCATTTTTGAGCACTTGGTGAATATCTTGTGAGTCGATATTTGGAGACCATTGCTCTGAGTACTTGGTGAGTATCACAAAATTGATACTTGAGGACCATTTGTCATGATATCAGTAAAATGATATAAATTTTAAATGATTATCTGTACTCACATATTACATTGAGGTAATATATTTATCCTCCCTAGCTAAGAGGGAGTGTTAATGTTATAGCTTCAGTCAAATCAATTTATCTCAATAATACTAAGTTGATATAATAAATATTATATTATATTGTTGATTTAATTAAGTTCATTACATATATATATATATATATAAAATAATGAACATTATTGGCAATATTAACAAATCTACCGAACCATATCATTGAGTATTCAACAATTTTGTGTTATTATCGTGCGGATCTTTATAATCACTATGAAGCTAAGTAAGAGTAACACAATAATATATGTGTTATGATACTTATCAAGTATCATAAAACATATATTATTATGTGTTACATATTGTAAACTATAATACATAGGCCACGATAATTATTGCATGAAACGGTTCGAGTGGAGCATGTCTCATGTAGAGACATGTCTCTACTACGTAGATGCATGTATCTACATGAGCCATGATCTATTATTTATATGAAGTTTAGATCTTCACTTGAAGACACAGAAATAAAAACAACAGTGTTCTCTAAAGTGCAAATTTATATATTAAATATAAAAATCTATTAATCTTATATACATAAGACACACAATATGATATAAATTAATTAAACATATATCAATTTGATCACGTATTTTAACAATAATGATACCCTTTATTTGGAAGTCTCCATAAATAAACATAAGATCATGTGAGTCTTGATAGTTGGAGGAATCGACTTAAAAACTTGTAAATTAAAATTGGTAAAATCATTGGGATATTTTGAGGATGTTATAGAAGTTACAAAAAGGATTTTCATTAAGGCCTACGATGATGCTAAATACCTCTCCAAAGGAGTGATAATGATACCTATTTGAATTGTCCCTATAATACATGGGGCAACATGTCAATTTATGTACGTTGATCTAAAATATAGATTGTTTCTTTGTTACCCTTTGATTCATGTCATAAAAGCTATACCCTCTAATTTCCATCAATGTTAGAAATTTCCTTTCAGTGGAGCTGAAATTACAATCCTTGTTGACCCTGATCCCCTTTAATATTGTAATAGCTTAAGAGGGAAACTTGCATACAAAAACCCTATCAATGTTAAAGCTATATGATCCACCTCATTTTCCTACATTAATTTGAACATATATGACAAGTCATTTATTGCTTCCACTTCTAAATTTGAGATCAAGGTTCAAGTTTGTGACAAAGGGTGTGGTGATTATTATATCAATGAGTCCTTATGTATTGGTAAATTATTTCGATCTCCTAATTAATATGGGAGACCTAAACAAAAAGACCCTGCTTCTAATTTTTTTAATGTAATATAGACCCCACTACTTTTATAAAATTGGGTGACCTAAACAAGAAAGACATTGAAGGGGACACATCTTAATGACACCACAAAGTTGAGGAAGAACAATAAACTATCAAGATTCATGTAGAATAGTATGGAAATGGATTTATCATCATGGAAAAAAAAGGATATGATGGTTATAGTGACATAGGAGCTCATAAATAAGCTATAAAAGAGTAATATCAACCTAGAAATTTATAGAGAAAAAAGGACTAGAGTGTGGACTATTGGTAGTGCTTGGTCATAGTAATAAGTCACTTCCTATTGAGGATGTTAATGATTCTAACCATGTTGAGGTGTCTAATGAGGGTAGTGAAACATGCTCCCATGAATGGGATTGAGGATTTTATGTTACTTGTGAAGACAAAAATATAATGGTCATGCCTAAATTGAATCATTTGGGACCCTGATGACTCATCTATCTTTTCCTTAATTATCATTTCCCTCACATTTTATTGTACTAACAATATTTCTAGGTATGAAGCTTTGATCATTGGTTTAAACATGACTATGTGCAGAGAAATGTGTGCAAAGGAATACAGTTAATTATTAAAGACACTCATAATGCAAAAGCAATGAAACAATCAAGATAAGACATAAAGAAGTATCAAACAAATAGAAAAGAAAACCAGCTAAGACCCTGTTGTAGCCTCTTTGTTGCAATGATTTGTCCAAGATATTGTGGTTTTATGTATGCTCATGAATTTGACATCATAACAACATCAGAGTGATCCATAGTTGCTCAAGCTTGGGGGAATAACCTGAAAAGGGGATTCAAAGGGTTTTCACAAGTTAGGCTGATTTTATCTTAAATATGCATGATTTTTCATAATGGGAGAGTTGATAATGGATTTTAGGATTTGATTCAAAGAAGGGTAAATGGATATGGGATCACAAAGATAATGGGTTTTCAATGATGAAGCTCTAAAAAATATATGGAATCCTAAAATGAAGGGAAATAGGAGGGTTAAATAGAGGAGTTGAGGAGGTGAGGGATATCCTCCATTAATGAAGGGTGATCAGGTGTCCACCTCAGTGTGTTTGGTGGATGGGGAAAGAGACTTTCCATAAATGGCATTTATCTCTCAAAATGCCCCAAAGTCCAAGCATTGATGAAGGGCCTTAAAGACACTTTGGGTGAGGATTGGGATGGAAGAAGCAAAGTTGGACTTTGCTTCCCTAATCCTCACACTTAGGAATGTGCAAAAAATTAGATGCGTGTTAGGCTCATGAAATAGGTTAATTAGGGGGCAAGTGGATGGGTTAGGATTTTGCAAGTGGATGGTGATTAGGGGAGGATACAAGTTAATTAGATGAATAGAGTATTTATCTAATTAAAGACAAAATTAGGGATGCAAGTGGGAAAAGTAGGAAAATGCAAGTGGGTGAGGGATTTGGGTTGAATTTTGATTTATTTTAAATCAAAATAGAGGAAAGGGAATATTTAATTAAACACATAAGTTTATTTAATTAAATAGATCCGGGCATTAGATAAATTAGATTATTTAATTTATCTAGAAGGATTGAGAAAAGGGGGAAATAAATTAAACATATAGACTATTTAATTAATAAGATGACTATAGAGGAATGAGTATTATTTAATTAAATAAAC
Organism: Thuja plicata; assembly: GCA_018584345.1. Taxonomy (NCBI): domain Eukaryota; kingdom Viridiplantae; phylum Streptophyta; class Pinopsida; order Cupressales; family Cupressaceae; genus Thuja; species Thuja plicata. Next base: position 831,686 of record MU226773.1, on the reverse strand, counting down.
ATAAACGTCCATTTGATTAAATAGGATAAGGATTTTAGATAAATTAGATTAATTAATCTACCTAAGACTATAGAAGATGAGTAATTAATTAAATGAATTAACTACGTTTCAAATTTAGGTGTCTACATTTTTCCCCTCTTTGACTTGGTGTTATAGAGTAGCATCATTTCAAAGAAGATTACGACATAGATCTAGGAAGAAGATGATTCAATTATAAAAGATGCCCCAGTCATTCAAAAGGGGGACGAGGAGAAATAATGATGAGAGATGGAGATAAGGATGCCCCCTTGATAGGATAGGTGGGTTCTAGAGAACACAAATGTGCTCTCGAAATAGATGAGAGAATGCATGAATGATAATGGGAATGCACTGATAAGGGGATAAAAGAAGAAAGAAATGAGATATATGGATGGATAGTTATGAACGAAGGATGGTGGAAGATTAAGGACAGGAGGAAAGCTTGAGTAGGAGTACCCTAAAAGGGAGTTTTTATGTAGTGAGCACTTAATTTTCTATAGCATATGATACTATGCACCAGGGTATGAGAAACCAAGGTGATATTGTATCACATGCATAGGAATAACATAAAAAACATGCAAGGATTGCCCCAACATCATGCCTGAGTCACAAAGGAATCATGGTGGATATGATACTAGGGAACCCACAAGCAAACAATAATTTCCCAAGTGCATGTTGTGACCACGAGGATCACATGTTTAAAATGAAAGGGTCATATCTAATTGAATTAAAAATAAAAGATCAAGATCGTGCCCCAATTTTAACCATTTGTAGCGCACCATGATAAAAAGGATCATGGCAAATTTGAGGAGGTAAAAACAAGGAATCTCAAGATAAAGATAAACAAAGATCTAAAAGCACCAAATAAATAACAAGCATCTCATGTATCTTTTTCCATAGGGAGGATGATGGATGGGGATTGATTTGATTGGTCTAATATGAGGAAGGATACATCCTACAAAGACCGACGATGGATTGCTAAACTAGGATTCTGATGACAAGAGACAAGCAAGACACTCAAACCTCTAAGGGACTAATAGATGATTGTTGAAGCACTAGCTATATAGGGCCAAAGTCTTGATGACACATGAATGACTTCCATAAAGGATGGGACCTAAGGATGAAAATGTACAAAGGATTCTAGGTAAAGACACACTCAAATGAGACTAGGTACAAGATGTTATTTAAAAGATGTACAAGATATTCAAGGGGTTAGGGATTGCAGATGAGGATGGGAAGATGCAAATATACCCAACGAAATAGCGGATCTTCGAAACTAGATAGAATTGATAAGATAGATTGATGGTGGATGGGGTTTTGTGCATTTGGGAATGATATATCCTAAAAAAACACAAGGATTGGTAAGGATGCATCCCAATGATGATTGGATTGTGATCAAGGCTTGTAGCAAGGCTGAGAACAAGACCAAAGATTTGACTGGATGGATTGGTTGATGTTCAATTTTGGATAGCTAGAGATGGATGGGATTTTCATGCGATGGTAGAATTTGCAGAGCATGTGGGTAGCCTCAAGAAAGATACCAATAACAAAGGATGTATAGATGGGGGAGATGATGGATGAGGTGGAGGTGGAAGATTAATAGACAAGGATTGGTGGATTTGAAGGATTATGGATGATGAGATTATAAGAGATGAGGAATAGGAGATGGAAGGATTATGGATGATGAGATGATAGGAGATGAGGAATAGGAGATGGAAGGATTATGGAAGATGGGATGATAGGAGATGGAAGGATTGGGGATCATAGGAGATGAGGAATAGGATATGGAAAGATTATGGATGATGAGATGATAGGAGATGAGGAATAAGGGTTAGAAGGATTATGGATGATGAGATGAGGAATAAGAGATGGAAGGATTATGGATGATGAGATGATAAGAGATAAGGAATAGGAGATGGAAGGAGTATGGATGATGAGATGATAATAGATGAGGAATATGAGATGGAAGGATTATGGAAGATGAGATTATAGGAGATAAGGAATTAGGAGATGGATGGATTAGGGAATGATAGGATGATAGGAGAGAAGAATTGAGAGATGGAAGGATTATGGATGATAGGAGATGAGGATGAGAAGAACCTCAAATAGATTCAACATGATTCCCCCATAAAGATATCTTTGGTTTGAAATTTGAAAAGTGGGGATCTGGGGGTGGGAGCCATAGTGGGAGCACCCCCAATGCTAAGCTTAATTTCCCCCTTGGACAACCTTAGATTTCTACATGTTGCAATGATTTTTAGTCCAAAATTAGCGTCGATGAGCTTGCATAAATAAAGGTTATATTTGTAATGTGTTTTGCATATATTTTTGGGTGATAAATGACAAAAACATTTGTCAACATTTTTTTTTAAAAGAAAATTTTCACATTTTTGGCAAAATTGCGCTGATATTTGGCAGATTTATTAGGGGATAGGGGGCCGAAGGGTTCATGTTAGAAGGTGCATGGGATAAGGTTTGACACTAGTGGTAGTGAGGATGTTGACTGATAAATCTGCTGGTTGGGAACCAGCGGATTTTCTGGTGGCTACTAGGATATCAGTCAACAAATCTACCAGACATGACTGACGAATTCGCTGATGGCGGGTGAGATCCAGTCAGAAAATTTGCTAGATGAGAACCAATGGATTGGTTGGTGAGGGTGAAAGGGAGAGATGATGAATCCGCTAGATGAGAACTGATAGATTTTCTAGTAAGGGCAAAAAGGGAGGGCTGATGAATTTGCCAGATGAGAACTGACAAATTTGCTAGTAAGGGTGAAAAGGTTGTCAGAAAATCTATTAGACGGGAACCAATAGATTCGCCAGTGAGGAGAGAGGATTAAGGTCATCAGATTCTCCAAGAAGCAAGAGGAGAGTTCCGGTGGAAGGAGAGGGACACCGAGGGGTAAGTTGGGGATGGAGTAGGATAGAGAGGACTAGGATACATAGGGTAGGATAGAGAGAGTGATAAAGTATATGGGGGGAATTGGGGTGAGGATAGGTGTAGAATGACCTTTAGAGACTAACCTGGGGAAAGAAGGTAGGGGGAGACTAGGATGATGGTTGAGGGTTGATTCAAGGAGACTCATGTTATGTTTTTAAAATGATGGATTTTCTATGCAAAATAGCAAGGGGGCTATATGGAAATGAAGATTTGTCATGTGCATGAGAAAATGGAATGCATAATATGCCTAGAATGGAAAATGGATGACATTAGAGTGCATGAGTGTAGCTTAGAAATAGATACTAATGACAAGGGATGTAGGAGGAATGAAAATGATATGATAAGATAGAGGAATGGATGAAGGAGATTGATAGGGGGAGATGGCGATCAAAGCATTAATAGACAAGGATTGATAGATGCAAGGATTTTGGTAAATAAATGGAGGAGGATAAGGATTGGGAGATGAATTAATTGGGGACAAATTATGGAGGTAGACAAGGATGGGAGAATGGAAGGATTATGTATGATGGAACAAGGATGTCAAGATAGATGGATTGAGGATAAAGGATGGAGATAGAGAAGGATGAGGAGATGGAAAGTGGATGTGATAGGGTTGCCAAGGGTTATGCCACCAAGGAATAAAATTACCCCACTTAGGATATGTCATGAATGATGAGGCTTTAGGAGGGGTGTAGTAGGATGGAAGAGAGGGTGAAAAGAGGATGAAGAAGGTAGATAGAATCTATAGTAATAGGTGGATAAGGAAGATAGAGGCGTTCAAAGGGATTATATGAATGGGAGGAAGGACAAGTGGAAAAAAGTATAGGTAAATCAAATATTGTATGGGGAAATGGATGCAAAGAGGTGTCCAAAGCATGCATAAATGGTGGCTTGTATTTTTTTTTATCAAGATCCAAAGGAGAATAAAGGAAGTGAAATGGATAAGATATGATAGGTATGGTAGGTGGATGAGATGGAGAAAGAAATGGAAAGGTAGCTAGAAGAGCTTGCCCCCAAGTATGGAGAGAAATTGGATGGAGGTATTACACACAACACCTATTTTCTAGGTTTTCATCATGGTACTTGTCCAAGGTGCTTGTTTGCCAAGTTTTCACCATTGGACAAATGTTTTCTCTTTGCTTTTTTTTTTTTTTTGACTTTTTGGACTTTTTTGAGGGAGTTGTGGATGGAGTGATAAAAAGGAGGTGGATGGAAGACTTAGAGGACTCAAGAATCAAGTCATGTATCAAGGTAGTAGGATCCCATTTAGAGTGATTTCCAGATGATGGTGCAAACTTATTTGGGATAAGTGACTTATGCAAATGTAGGGATGAGATTGTTATGATGTGGGATATATGTGGGGTAAGGGATATGGTGGTAGGAAGTGTTTGGATGGAAGGAAGGGAACTGAGTGTGATAGGTGGATTTTGTCAGGATCAACATTGGCATATGTTGTGAGGGGTGTTCAAAGAATGGAGGGGAAGTGGATGGTAGATGTAGATATGATGGAGGAATTATGATATGTGATTTTGAGACATAAAGACCCAAAGTAGATTTGGGAGATCAAGGGGAGGAATGCTTAACTGGTGGATTAGAAAATTTGGATGCCATTGTGGAGATTTCTTTTAGATTCATTGCTTCTTTTTTCTTTGGGATCCACATAGTTTTTGATTTTGCGTTGGTGGTCCTTTGTGGCCTTTAAAATATAGTGCATTTTCTGATTGGATTTTTTTTTCTAGACCATGTATTTTAGAGTGGAAATGACAATCTTTAGATTGTTGTGGATCCGTAGCTTTATGAATTTTTGATTTGGTATCCAAATTATTGCAACTAACATTAGAAGGAATATGAGAAGTTGTATGAGATGGAGGAGATATGGATGAAATTATAGTGGGAAGATGAGGGATGGTCCATGTGGGTATGTTCTATTGTTGATCCTGATCAGAAATGTATGAGGAAAGATTTTTAATATGGGATTGGTGGATGAAGGAATGAGTAGGATAAGATGGGGGGTGAGATTTTGGGACATAAGGGCCCAAAATGGATTTAGTATGTGGAGGATATGAAATGGTAGATTTTGGAATATAGAGACCCAAAATGGATTCAGACGATGAAGGATGCATGTGGTAGGTTGTTTTAGGTTGTAATGATGGAGGAGGGGGGATGGTGGTAAATGTTTTGGACAAATAATGGGAATATGCAATGGTGGGGTTTGAAGCATGCTTGGATTTTGTATTGGTTGTACCAACATTTTTGGATGAAGTGCCTCAGGATTTGTAACCAAGACCATGAGATCATGGATGTTCTTTGACATGGATAGGCTCTAGAGTACCTTGTTCATGGAGGCCTTGTTGGAAAGTGATGTTTTTGGTGTGAGACGAGACACTTGAGAGTTATCATTTATGGAAACACATCTGATATAATGATCAATTTAAGTACAGTTTTGGAGATACAGTTGTGGAATTGATATAGAAACAAAAGTACAGAGTATAACAATATTGTTTTGGATAGCAAAGATCATATATGATGTTTGATGACTTGCAAGCTTAGAGTAAGACACTATGGGATATGTATGACCTTCAGTTAAGGTCTCTTGTGTTTTTGTGTTGATCGCAGAGAGTTAGAGTAATTTGAAGACATGTGAAGACAATAGGATAGTGAAACAAAGTAGTTGAATAGTCGCGATGATTGAGAGAGCATGAGATAGAATCCAAACATGCTAATTTAGATTGTTATTGTGAATTACCTATAGTTTGGTAGTACAAGAGTGCCGACATTGTATTTAATTTTTGTATAAGTATTTATTCTATTTTGTATTGTATTTGAGAGACGAATAAATGTTGTAACACACACACACACACACACACACACACACACTATTCAGCTCCTAAAAGGGATAGGTCTCCTAATAGGGACATTATACTTTAGTGCATGCTTGTGGCTACCATCCCTATTGAGGTTTTCCCTTGGCCAGGTTTTCCTTGATAAAAAAATATGGTGTAATGTGTTGTGTGTTATTTTCTTATGCTCTTTTCATTTTAGCAATATTATTGTTTATTTGGAATTGGTTTAAGTTTTATTTAAAGTGTTGTAATAATGATTCAGCCCCCTCTTAGTATTACTTAATACTAACAATTGGTATCAAAGCCTTGAGCCCTTGAAAATAAATTTTAACAACTTAAGGGAGATCAAGATGGATTCTGTAAGTTTGGAAGAAATCTTTGAAGAAACACTTGAAGACCTTGACAAAGAAAAAGAAGAGAACGGTGACTTGAGATTCAATTTAAGAAGAGCTAAGGGATTTATTAAGAAAATGAAAGATCAACTTGAACTTTCCAGAATTTGGAGACATAATCTTATGGTTTAGATAAAAGAGGATTCAAACAATGATAATTCAGATAAGATAAAGCAACTTGAACAAGAGCATGATACTTTACAGATTAATCATGAAATGATGGCTAAAGAGATTTGACAAGAAAAAAATGCTAAAGACAAAATTGAAGAAGCTTTGAAGGATGCTAATATTATGATGGGACAAATGAAGATTGAACTTGATCATTACAAGTACACATATCTAGAATTAGAGAAATATGATCAGATCATAAAAGGTGAACTTGTTGAGACAAAGAAACATATTGAAAGACTTCACATGAGTAGTGACTTGATTGATGAAAAAAGAGATAGACAAAAATATTAAGGATATATGACTGGTGTTGGCTTCAATGAAGCTGAATGTTCTAAGAATAAAGAATAAAAATATGATGTGAAGACTGATGAAGAAAAACCTACTCTTGAAGAACCTAAAGAATAGATCAGACCTTTCAGAGGTAGATGTTTTGGATGTAACAAGTTTGGACACATGAAGAGAGATTGTGGAGGTAATGCCCCTTTCAAACCTTTTTCTGGTTACTATTTTAATTGTCATGCATATGGGCACAAGAAATCCTATGCAGGAAACCTGATCAATCTAGATATAGACAAGATAACATCAAAGGAGAATCAAAAGTTAAAACCACATGTTACAAATGTAATAACCTTGGGCACATCACAAGGTATTGTAAGTTGCACGTAAATCAGAATATACCTCCTCCTATATGCTACAAATGTAACAATCCAGGGAATATAACAAGGTTTTTTCGGTATAATAGAGGAGACAAAAGAAGAGTACCACCTCCTATGAATACTATAATGAGCCAGCCTCGCTCTAACCCTCAATTTGACTGCAAGGAATTCTAAAATTGTAGAATTTAATTATTTTCCCCCAAATTTTCAACAAATATATGTATGATTTTTGCTCCTTCCCAAAATAATGAAATTACATTACAACAACTCAATTCATAGCACTATTGCAATTAATAAACCACTACATCCAGGAAATTCACTATTGAATTCAATTTGAAAAGAATCATTAAAAATAAAAATTCTAACATTACAACTAATGCAATGAACACTAAATGCGGCTGGAACCTGATTGTACTTCTTCAAACTAATCCAACAACAACCACAATTTAAAGCAATGATGGCAGCTGCTGCTGATAGTTGATTGCTGCTTGGGAACAAGACAATGGCTTTCATTAAGAATTAATCACACCAATAAATAACAACTGTAGACAAATTCTTTGGGTGGCATCTAACATTTCTAGCTTATCCTTCTTCTATGGCATCAAACACTTGCAAATTTCCTACCGAGAATCCTCGATGCTGAACAAAGAAAATCACTACACAATTCACCAACATCAAATTTTGTGATTCAAAGTGCTATATTGAACAAAGAATTTACAATTCTTTGCAATCAAACTTCTTCCTCCAAACCCTTGTTTCAAAACACAACCTAAACCATAAGTTTTCAAAGATCTAATAATATGAATCCCTTGCCTTTCATAAAGCATTGCTTTATAATTAAAAAGTGTCATCTCTCACACACTTTCACTTAAAACACTTTTTATACTTAGGCACATATTGAGTAATATAATTTATTAACTCATTTGGCTCCAAAAATGACCTTTTCATCAATATCATGAAATTATGACACACAAGGTCCTTGTTTCTTGTGCCCAAGATTTAAAACTTTTCATCCTGGTTCCAATGAGCTATCACACTAAGGCGCCCAACATATAATACCAACAATAATGACAACCTTAGAAAATTTAATTAAATAATAATAATAATCCACTCGTCTTGCAAAAAAATTGAAGAAGCATCAGAATCAAAATCTATCTGCACTGGAGTGATCCTGATGATAAAATATGATGAACAAACTTGACGCGGTGACTTACTAAAAATAGACACTCTCTCCAAGATTCTTGGAGCACAAACCGGAAGCTAGAAATGAAAATTGGGAGCATCATTTAACTCCTCTAACTCATCTAAGCTCATCTGAACTATCCATTGACTTACTATAAATAGTAAACTCACGCCAATGACCATATAAACATCTCACTAGACCACGAGGATCACAATAATGACCTGGCACCAAAAATTCAATGACCTGCTAAAAAATGGAGACATTACAATCCTCCCTCCCCAAGATTTCTTGTACCCAAGCAATCAATGAAACAAGAAACATCACAATCCACCTAGATCCCATAGAAAATTGTAAGCCATTCCCCTAGCACAAAGTGCAGGCTCCTGTAGCATCCTCTGAAAAAAAAATGAAATGACTCTGTAAAAAATCCATAACAACCACTCACCCACACTCCTATACTTAATCTATCTTTGCTCAGATCCCAAGAGAAATAAATCTCAAGACCATCAAAAACCAAGATGTATGGGTGACTCAGATCACATACACACTGAATTCCCCCTGCACACCCAACTGACTTGTACTGAGTGTGTAGACCATCTGCACAACAGTGATGAATATGTTAATCTCTAAGTTTTATTGATGATTAGTGACCAACACTTAGTCATTCACTTAGGCAGTTTTAGTTGGCTATCACTGTGGCCAAGCTAAAACTATGCAAGGCCGAGCAACATTGTCAAGCAGTATTCAGTTTGCCTAGTTACATTGCTGAGATGAGTTACATTGTCGAGTTGAGTAGGCTACAAAGATGTTAAGTGCCAAGTGACAAAAGTCAAGTGCCAAGCAGAAGAGTTTTTGTATACATGTCTGGAATGATTCAAACTTCAAGGATAAGTGATCTGGCTGAATTGTATAATCTTTTTGGGATGACTTATGTATGCATTTAATATTCTTCTACGGAGTTAGTTATGCATTTAATTGTTTTATCCTATGCATGATCTATTGTAAACATTAATTGTAATACCATCAAGGTATGGGTATTAGATCTTGATCGTTGATCTAGATCTCGCTATCAGACTTGAACAGATATATTAGATTGCTTCTAAACCCTATTTTGTGTGTGCAAGAGGAGAGTAGACGAAGTGTGTGGTGACTATATTTTGAAGTGAAATGCACAGAGGGTTATTCTGTTAAGAAGCAGGGATCAAGTAGAGTGACAACATAGTGAACAGTAGAGCAAAGTTATATCAGATTGTGAGATTATAAAAGGTACTAGAAAGAGGAGATCCATCATCAAAATCTAAGTGCATAACAAAGGATCAATACTTGAGACATTATAATCATTATATCAGGTGAAAATCTCTTAACAAAGTGGTTCTAGCAGACCTTTCTAAATCTCCTAGCAGAGTGCTTACTTTATTGTAAGTTGAAATCCTTTCATAGGGTAGATTGTAATGATCTTTAGCTCTTAACCGGGTAGACCTTTAATAGGGTAGATTGCATTTTGTAATAAACTTTTGTAGCCTTAACATGCACACTTTATTACTACAGTAGTGGAGAATTTTGTGGGTGGCATCCCCACCCCAATTTTACCTATTTGGGTTTCTGGGTTACCAAGTTCTTGTGTTATGAGTTATTTATTTCATTATGTGGATGCTATCTGATATTACATTAGATTCATATATGGATGAATGTGGATTAGTTTGTTTTAAGTGTTTAATTTTAAAGATCTGATTCACCCCCCCTCTCAGTATCTTGCTTTCCCATTATTGTATTTCCAACAATTGGTATTAGAGCTTAGTTCTCTAAAAGGTCATAATCAGCTTGAGAATATAGATCTTGAGATGGAGATCTACAAGATGGGTAAAGTCATTGAGAATCAAAAGATTGATATTCAGCTATCACTACAACAACTTGAGACAGCAAGACAAGAATTAAAGAAGTCCTTGACTGCAAGGAAAGATTTGGCCAAACAAATGAATGACACTCATTATCAGGAAGAAGACACCACAAATCTATTTCATAATGGAGATTCCACTAAGATTGATGCAACAATAGCAGATCTATTGGAAAAGAATAGTGCACTATGTGAAGAAGTTAGAAACTTGAAAAAGGAACAAGAAGCCCAATCAATAAGAATGTGTGAAGTTATTGAACAAAAAAAAAAGACGAAGATGACAAGGCTATGGAAGAAGAAGACAAAAGAATGATGACTATCAGACTTGATGAAAGAACACATGATGTACAAACAATGACAGTCAATCAAGTTGACATGGCAAATCAACTACTAGTTGTGAATCAGGAGATCAGTAGGAAAGACTTGGAGATCATAAATCTTAGATTTGAGAATAGTCAGTTGAAAGATGAATTGAGATCTGAGAAAGAACTTAATAATAGAGTGAATGATTTGAGTGCAGCTATTAGTTACTTTGAACAACTGGTGGAAGCATCAAGGAGACCTAAAGATTCTTCTGAATTAGGTCACACTGAACAACATAAAAACACTGAAGAAGGAGAATCATCTAAGATAGGTGAAAGAAGGTATGCAAAGCCAAGAAGCAACAAACTTGTTTGCCACCACTATGGGAAACCAGGTCATACGACAAAAAATTGCCGAAGCAAGAATGGTAAGTCCAATCCTAAAACTAACTTCAATGGTTATTTCTTTAACTATAATAAGTTTGGACATCAAGCACATGAATGTAAGACAAAGGAAAGAAACACACCTAGACTCAATGGTAATTTCTATAACTGTCAGAAATATGGTCATAGAGCACAAGATTGAAGATCTGAAGATAAACAACAGTGGACATGAAAGGCACAAGAGTTATCACCAAGAAAAGACAATACTTACAAGTGGGATTACAACACATGGCATAGTTGTCATTACTGTGGTGAGTATGGACATGTTCTAGAAAACTGCATAAGGACACATTTCAGAGGAAATTCTAAAAGTTGGATGAATGGAAGCCTAGTTTGTCACAGTTGTCTGAAAATTGGTCATACAAGGAAAGATTGTAAGACTAGGGTACCTACTCCTACAGTTGAGAAAATTGGAGCATAGATGAACAAGACATGGGATAAGAAGTCTAAACCATGCAGCAGTGAAGCTAGTGAAGCCGAGGTCACCCAATCCAATGGATCAGGTGATCACATCATCTCCAACTAAGAAAAAGAGGTATGTAAGAAACTGCATCTAAAATTCTTATCTTACATCAGTTCCTAACATGAAATGTACCAAAGTCCATATCTGCATATGTTAAGATGCACCAGGACATTTTTTTTTTGAAGATAAATGCCGAGATGAGCCAATTGCACTATAGGTGCCAAGCACTAATCATGGACACTAAGGCTGAGTTCTTTAGTGTGTGCCAAGTTTTGTTGGCCGAGTAAGTTTTGTGATGGTTGAGTTTAGTAAGCTGAGTGGGATGCAAGTTGTGTTAGAAAGATGAGGATAGCTGGCTTGCACTAACTCAATAGGCAGAACATTCATTGCTTACCTACCTTGACCCTTCAAAGTCTATAAAGGATGAACAGTTGATACTTCATTTTTACCTTGTGATTTTTACTGTTTACGGAGCGATTGAAGTAATTTGCAGAATTGATCTTAACAAAGTTAGCATCAAAGATTTCATCAGCGTGCCATCAACAATCCTAAGGTGAACAGTGCAAAGCATTACTTGCCGAGGTACTCTGTTCTTCATCTTTCAAACCATAATTTCAAGATTATGGCTACAAGTTCTTCCGCACCAGCCAAGAGTATGGAGGGAGAACAAGAGAAAATTTAGTTAGTACAGAGTGACGAATGTGCACCTCTCAACTTTTGAGCCATTCCTGAAAGTGCAATTCAGAGTGATTTAACGGAAGCCCTCTCATCCATTCCACCCAAGGTACTTATGATCCATGATGTTTGATCGTGTTACATGGTTAAGATTGGTGAAGTAGGTGATAGTGAATTAAGGAAATCCTATAGAAAATTGTGTGTCGATGGAGTTCTGAAGGGAGAATTCAAACATTTAGCAGATAAAGGGTTAACTCATGCCCTAGATTTTCCACAAGGTTTCAAAGATGAATGGATTAAGGTTATCCTTAGCCAAGTTCATGATATGTGTATGTGGTTGGATAATGGACCAGTCAAGATTACTAAAAACATGATTCATCGAGTGACTGAATATCCTGTAGTGAACGGGAAACGGACAATGAGGGATAACAACAAACAGGAAATTACACTGAACACTGGAGCTATATGGAACAATAGAGGTATGACTATCTCTACAATTAAAGACCTAGAACTTGATTTTGGAGTAAGAGTAATAGCACATAAGTTCTATCAGTCGAGTAGATTGGATAGTGTTCCTTATACAGCCGTTGACCAGGCATGGAAAATTGTTAAGAAGAATCATACATATGATCTTGCCAAGCTATAGTAGACACAATTAGCCGAGAACCTAGCATCAATCAGAAAGGCTAAAAGCTCATCATGTAATTTTGGTTCCTTACTAGTCTATATATTTTTCTACATTCAGGATACATTTCCTACATTGGGAAATATTGTTCTGAAAAAGGATAGACCCATTACAGTTCATATTAGTGAATGTATTGAGAAAATAGGAAGTAATTTCAATAGCATTATGGGGAGCTATTTTGTAGAGTTCAAGAAGAAAATGAGATTAAGAACTAGGATTCCTAGATCACTAGTGGAGAAGCACTATGAAGAAATCTATTTTCTAGTTGATACAAATAACACATATATCTAGGTTGTGTCACCCAGGGTAACATGATTAGAATCATTTCCATATGAAATTAACATTGATGAAGCATCAGCTACCATCATTGCACTCCTAGCTGAGGCAATTGATACTATAGTAGAGAGGTTTGGAAATTTTGATGAAGCTAAAGCTAAAATTTCTAGAAGCTTGAATGAGGGAACTATGGAGAGGAAAAGAAAGAAAATTATGAAAATCTGAAGAAAATGGTTGGTTTAGGTAGTGACAAAGAACCTAAGGATTCACCTTTAGGCCTGACCACTGGATAAGGTGAGGATATATCTATAGAAGAGGAAGTGAGTGCATTAGAAGAGATCACTAAGAAAGCTAAGGGTAAAAGACCATCAATTGTCATTGTAACCAAGCTGAGCAAAGCTAAACCTAAGGTTACACCTCCTGCATCTAATCATCTGAGGACTAGAGCATCTACTGTTACTTCTCCAGTAGAAGTACAAACAAAAGTGTATGAAAAGAAGAAGGTTGGAGAAAGCAGTTCTGGAAAAGAAGCTAAAATTGCTCCTAAGGCTGAGCTGAGTAAGCCAGCAAAGAGACCAAGGAGGAAACTAGACTTGGGGACAGATAGTGAAGATGAAAAGACTAAAATTGATGAACCCTACAACATACCTAAAGCACAATTCAAGAAACCAACTAGTATTGATGAGGTATGTGACACTTTGAGAAATTCAGTAGGGTTAGCAACTTTCAAGTTCATTAAGTATGAGAAATTAAATAAGGTGGATAAGCACAAAGTTCAAGAAGCACTTTTGGATATGATGAGTACTTTCAAGTTAACTCCTACAAAGATAGGAAATCATGTGCCGAATGAACTATACTATTTTCTATCAAGAAAATGGGAATTTGCACTTACCACAGAGAGACAGATCAGGGAAGGAACTTTAGCCAAGGTAATACCTGAGTTAACTTCAAAACAAAGAGCCAAATTCATTAAGGAATATAAGAATAGGTTTATTCCTAAGTTTAGAGGTTATGCTATTATAAAAAATGATATTGAAGGTGTAGTACAATAGATTACAATAATTTGGAAGGAAATCTTTGGAATGATAGTTCCAAAAGATAAGAAATCTGGTGAGGGAGCATTCAAGCAAAAGGCAAAAGAAGTGGAAACTGCCCCTGAGCCAAAGATGACTCAAGGTCAAATTGATATAGAATAGGACAAGACCAAAGATGCATTAGACTCAACTAATTCTATTGATCTGACTGCAGATAGTCTGATGATTTTTATAGTTGGTGATCCAAGCAATTTGAATGCTGAGGAACAAGATATGCCGAGTGGTACATATATTGATTTTCCTATTAAGGAAACTGATACTGAAGAAGGAAAGACCACAACATCTAATGAGATAATTGAAGTTGTCAATAATTGAAAAGGTGAAGAGAAACAACAAACAAATGCACAAGAGGTAATTTCACAGAATCCACCTATTTTAGAGGTTGTGAAAATAGTTTTAGATAGTGGAGTAGTGATAACAGGTATTGTTGATAAGCCTAAGGAAGAAGAGGCAATGCAAGTGTTGGTTGATCTACCACAATCTACATCATCCACTCCTATAGGTCCTAAAACTAGTGGTATTCCCAATCCATAGACAATATTGACATAATTAAAAGAGGGAATGGACATTGAAACTGTCACAGGAAAAAGGTATTATGCAGCCGAGCATAAGTTCACCAGAGTTGAAGAAAAAGAAATTTCTGAAGAAGAAGTCTCAAATTATAGATGTGACATTAGATGAGGTGATTGTGATTCCACAATGGGATCCCAATGAATTATCTTTTGAACAAATAGGGACTCTTCAAGAATTTCTTAAGAGGAAGAAGAGACAGGAAGAGATGAAAATAGAATAGAAGCAAAAGCAGGTGTTGCATGACATCAAGGACACATTTGCAAAGGCTTTTGACTTAGATGATGAAATGCCTCAAGCTCCAATTATTGATCAGTTAGTCAACATTGTATAGAAGGTAACTGATGATGACATAGACAACAACAAAAAACTTCTACAATGGTCCAGGAGAAGATTTGAGAGCAAAGTTCTGGAGAAAATCTCAGAAGAGATTGCAACAAAACAGGTTGAACTTTCTATTCTTGTAGAAACTTTAGAGAAAGTTACAACCAATGTTTATTCTTTTTACAGGAAATTATGTGATGTTGAATTCTTCACAAAGGATAAACTACAACTTGTTGAGAAGCTGCAGTTAGATTTGAGATCAACTGGCACTACGTTGGGTAAGGATACTACTTCTAGTTCTTTACATCTTACTAAGTTGATCAATGCACAATGGAGAATAGCTGAGCTTATGGTTGAAGATGGTCAAATTAGGGCCAAATTGATAACTATTCAGACAATCCTATTGCTCCACTTGGAGGTAATACAAAAGGAACTTTCAATTGCAAAGGAGTTATCATAGAGGAAAACAAATCCATCAACTGCAGAAAGTTTAGTGGGTCTAGTTGCCGAGCTAGAAATAAAATTGGAAGTTATGAAGATTGCTAAGGAAAGCTGGGATACTACATTTGAATCCACCCTGTAGCTTCATAAACAATTTTTGGATAAGTACAACTTAACCCCACCAACAATC
>MU226773.1:776593-797595 GCA_018584345.1 Thuja plicata | reverse complement strand
TCATCTATTAATTAATGGTTTTTTAATCATTAATTAATCATCTATTTTCCTCTAAATTCATTCCCCAAATCATCTAATCAAATTCTCAAAATTAATTAAATAATTAATTTTTTTAATTAATTAACCTTAATTGATTATAATTGATTAATTACCATTAATTAATTAATTAAATTCAATTTCCTATAGTTTAAATTCAAATATTTAAACTTACTAATTAAATTCTTCCAATTAAATTAATTTAATTTCATTCAATAAAGCAATTCTAAATAAAAAAGAATTCAATTATCTCACATGTTGAAAACTTTAATTAAAGAAATGAATTAAATATTCATTTATCTTCAAAGAGATAACTCCAATCAGATCACATGGGTTACTCCACCCATCTCTCCAGTCCACATGGGTAACTTCACCCACCTCTCCAGTCCACATGGGTAACTTCACCCACCTCTTCAGTTCAAAAAGGTAACTCACAATTAGCTTTTCAGTACACCAAACTCTGTCTCATCTTTACAAATTGAAGAGGTGGAGTTTACTGATGGCTTCTCCAGTTCCCTTTGATCTCAACCATTCATCTCCCTATCTCTGGGATTGATCTCAACCATTTATTTCATCCCTAATTCCTATATAATAAACCCTTCATAACCATTTGAAGGATCCAGGATTTCAAGCTCTCGTGCACCATTACTATGTTAGTTTGGTTCTAGCATTCAAGCCATCTTGCGATCACGCACTCATTGCAATTAGAAAATTCTCAACACTTCTCAAGTCATAGACGCTGCCCACCCCAATACTGAGCATCAAGAACAACATTTCAGAAGGAGTAGAGAGAAACAATAGAAGCTTCAAGTTCTTTAGGGTTTGCATTCATTTGTTTTCCTTTATTTTCTTGTACATTTTATTGGTTATGCTTTGAGTTATTCATTTTTGTAGTATTTGTGTATTGGATTTATATCATTTGTAAAACCTTTGCTAGTAACCCTTGCCTTTGGAAAGCTTGGGAACCATGAATCATGAAAAGAGGCGTACACTATCTATTATGTGATATCGAATCATACATGAAAATTTTGGTTTACATTAAGGATCTATATCCTTGATTATAACCTATTTAGTTGTTTACAATTGGGTTTCCATGGTTGATAAATCTCTCACCTTGGAAACGGAATAGTGTGCTATCCCTCACAAGGGTTACTTTTTCACTTCTTGCATGATATCTCTTTGCATTCATCCCTTCCATGGCCTCATATGAGCTATGACCTTCTTGGCTTGGACTGGGTGTTGTCGATGGATATTGTCTTGTTGTTGAAGAAGGATTTATCCTTATTCTTTTCTTTCCTTAACATGTCAAAATAGTATGTATTTTTCCATCTTAAGGAGGGGGGCATATATGCAGCCTTCCTTGTTCTGTATTATTGTATTTTTGTTCTAATCTTTTGTTTTGTAGCATGCTAAATCCTCTGAAGGTAACACACATAAGTTGCTAAATCCTGAAGAGATACACATTCAATTACAATTCAATATGCTAAATCCTCATAAGGTAACACACATAAGTTGCTAAATCCTGAAGAGATACACATTTTACAAATATATTCCATGGTGATATGAGGATATGGATCCATGGGTAATTCATAAAAGCCACTAGAAGACACACTACATACATACACAAAGCCGCCAGAAGGTGTACAACTTTATGGGGTGACTATCAAGTACTTGCTTGATGGGCCATCCTATCTTTTTTGTGGTTCACAGTGAGATACACACATCATACTGGGCGAGCTAACCACTCCTCTCTCTCTCTGGTGATGTCTCTCTTATCGTAATCTTAGGGTTGACAAATAATTTATTCCCTGGGGGCTTGAGGATTCCTTTGTCACTTTTGATTTCAATAAGATTATCTTTTCTTTATGATCTCCTTTACCAAGAGTTTTCATTGAGTCCATACTCTTGCTAAAGTGGGGGCTAAGTGTATAGTCAGAAAATGGAAGCACTTCCATTGTAGACTAGTTTAGCCCCGTGATTAAGTGGTTTGGGGTCATGTCAAGCACCTTGAATGGGTCTCTGACTTGGATCTAGATTTTCCCCTTGTTCTGCCCCATTTCCCACTTCTCTCTGGCCCATTTCTGGTATCCTAAACTGTAAACCTGAGATTTTTGACCTCAAGGTCAAAATTGACCTTTCTAGGTCAAGGTCAACCTCAAACCTGACCTAGGTTAGAATCGACCTCAATTTTGTCCCAGGGTCTAGATTTCAAGTTTCTGGGGTTTTCGAATGCTGGGCTTCAGAAAGATTTAATTCCTGCTTCTGGGTCAGCTATTTTGATCTTTGGGGAAATGAATCTTGATATTATATTTAATATAGGTCCACTTCTAGGGATATAGGTAAAATTAGAATTTAATTATGCTATGTAGGCCTCTCTAGAATATTGTGCCCTATATTGGCATATAAGGAAGCTTTCTCCTCTCATTTTCTCTAAGTGAAATCTAAGTGTGAAGGAAACGCTAAGAAGCAAGATTTGAAGTAAGATAAATATGTATCGAAGAATTCATCTATTCTCAAGTATTCAAGCACTTTCAAGTACTCAATTCATCAAGGATATCCATTGATAGCCATTGAAAGATTCAAGCTCTATGGAGCCCTCTTGTTGAAGATTTCTCCATCCACATCCATGCAAGCCTCCTCCTCTTCCAAGATCCATTCAAGATTGGTGTTGAAGATCCAAAATAAATTTGATTTGAGACATCTTACATCCTAGATTCTACATTCTACATTTATTTGGTACATACATACTTGTGGATCCAAGGATTTAAATCTCCCACAAGGGTTTCTATACAAGCAAGGTGAATTTGTTCATTTACTTTGTTTATCTCTGCAATTTCAATTATATTTTAAGGTTAATTCCAAAACTGGGGTTTGACCAAGGAAAACCCCTCCCCCCAACAAACAAAACATTTTTCTTGTAGGGACAGGTTCAGAGCAGCGAATTAGAGTGCAGATCTGGATACCCTTTTCAACAAACTTTCAGGATCTGAAAATAAATTTTTTGTCGGACTGTGCAGGTCAGAATCATAAATTATGGGTCACAATCGGAACTTTTGGGTCCAAAGTGACATTCATTTCTGGGTCAGAATCGACAATATATTCTAGGTTAGAATCAGAGATTCTGGGTCAGAATTAGAAATTTTGGGTCAAAGGTGACATTCATTTTTGGGTTGAAATCAACCTTTCTAAGACAAGAAAAATATTTTTGGGTTTTGTAGATCTCACAATTTCAGATTAGGTTCGCATAAATCAACAGTTTCTGAGACCCTTTGACAGGGTTTTCAGTAGATTCTTTTTTAGAGGTATATATTTTATTCCATTATTCTTTGCAAACATTTCCAGATTTACACCCCTTATCAATTACAATTAAATGTAAGAGGATTAATGGAGGCATAGGGTTTAATTTATGTGCAAATCTCCAATGTTTAAAACCCTATCTAGAGACCTCCTTTTTATTATTTACACCTATGTCTATGCTTGGTGACAAGATTTTGAACATTGTTTACAAAGCGTGTTTCTTTTTTTGATTATTTGATTGATCCTCTCACCTTTCCTTACTTTGTAAATTTCATTGTCCCAATCAAGTTTTGCAGTATTTTTTATTAGGTTTCATGTTTTTGATTGTGGGGTTCCGCATTGTTTATTTCTCTTGATAAATTAGGCATTGAATTTTATTTATTTTCATATACATAGAGAATATACACACTGATAAAAAAATGAGCTATGTGATTTAGGTTTACTGTTCATGATTGTAAACGGTTGATATTTATGATGGTACTCCTTAGTGTAATCCATTTAAAAATAATCAGGTTTCTATGGCTATTATAAATGTCCCTTTGTGTTGAGAAAATTAGAGTTGAGAAAATGGTTGTTCAGTGTCTGTATATGCAGGTTGCAAACAAATCATCCTTCTTCCACCAACATTCTAGTCAATGTACAAGTAACGAGTCATTTCATTAAAGAAAGACCATGTCTGACAATATCAACCTAGCACAAAATAAGGAGACAATTGCTAGATTGTGGTCTAACTTTAAAAGAAACGGTGATGGAAAATGTTATTGTCTCTGCAATATTTGCAAGGTCTTAAAGACTCAAAGATATCTAATCAAAATAGCTGAGGAACATTGTAGGTAGCATGGTCACATTGAAGGGGGAAATGAGTTTCGTCCATTGGTATGTTTTTCAATATATTATTTGAACAATTTATATACATAAGAAATGAATTGATAATGACATCATGGTCATGGTTAATTTAAGGTCACCATTTTGATATAGGTCAACCACCTTGGGTTTCATGTTATGGACCATGACAATCTGGAGAATGTGGATTTCCAAATGAGGGAACATGGAGGTGTGAATATCAAAGTAGAAGGTAATGATCCTATGGAAGAAGATTACGATGATCAAGATGATGGCACTAGCACAACTGATGATGATGATGAAGATGACCTTGATGTACCTATACTTGAGAAGGCATACGATCCCCTATACGAAGGCTCCTAAACAACTCTTCTTGCTGCTGTATTTTTGTTGGTGAACTTGAAGGTTATGAATTGTTTATGCAATGTGGCAATCAAACATATGTTAAGGTATGTGATATATATCATCTTTTTTCATCTTTTTTAGTTGTAATTTCCTTATAGTTAATAAAGGGTGAATCATGTACCAATTAATATTCTTTATAATAACCAATTATATTTAATTTGGTTGTAGGTTGATAGGTGAGTGTTTGTTACCACCATCAAACATTCTACCTTGCTCGTACCAAGAATTATTTTCCATTATGAAATATATTGGAATAGAGTATCAAACAATACATGCATGTTCAAATAATCATATTATATATCATACACAACATAAATTTAAAATAGAATGCCTTGATTGTCATATTAGTAGATATTGATCAGATCAAATAACAAAAAAAGTTCCTCACAAGGTTCTTCGGTATATTTCCATTATTCCATGTCTGCAACAATTATTCAGGTACACTATCTTGACACAATTTATGGATTACCATGCACATAATAGAAATGCAAATTCCTGCGGATGGTTCAACATTCAAGGAAATAGAGGAAACTTGGCCACACTTTAAAGAAGAACCTCGTAATCTTAGGCTTTCATTGGCAACGGACGCTGTCAATCTGTTTGGAGAGATGAGATCTATTTACTCAGTGTGACCTTTTTTTATCAACAATAACATTCTTCCTTGGATGTCTATAAAGAGAGAGAACATAATGTTAGCAATTATTGTCTGAGGTATTTTTTTATTTAATAGTCATCTAAATTAATTTATTATAAATAATCCATCAAAACGGTCATAATAATTATGTAATATTTTTGTTCATTCAACTAGGTAAGTAATGAGTTGATGGTGTTATGGAATGGGATCACTATGTATGACATCTCTAGACCAATAGGTCAAAGACAATTTCAATTCTATGCAATGCTTGTATGGACAATACATGATGCCCCTGGGATAACACATTTTTGTTGTATGTTCTCTTGTTAACACCTCTTTTTTGGTATGTTATAGTGCTAACACAAAATTAACATATTTAATCTAATTATACACAATCTTGTAGGTCTTCAGACAAAGAGAAAATTTGTATGTCTTATTTGTGGTCCAAAGATGAAATCTCGTCATTCAAAAAGTTTAGGAAAGTAGGTGTTCGATGAGTATAGACACTTTCTCCACAGAAGTCATAAGTACCAAATTACTGAAAAACATTTTTTCAATGGGAAAGAAGAGACTACATCAAAGCCACGGAGAATGACACCTCACCTATAGAAGTTGGAATACAATAGAATAAATTGTCGAGGTAATGTCATTCCATCTGATGGTTCTTGTTTAAAATTTATATTTTGATATTCTGTTTTGTTTACTAATGATGTAATTGATGCTCTTGAAGGTCGTCAAGGCATCAATGAACAACTTCTAAAAGGACTAAAAAGTTATCCTACACAATTTAGTAGGTTGTCGTACTACGAGCAACTCTCAATCGTGCATTTGTTTGATGCTATGAATATTGGAAAGAATGTAACAGAGACATTATGAAAATTATTGGATATTGGAAGGCGTGACAAAGACAAAATTGTCAAAAAATTTTGTGACATTGAGGAATCCAACCATGCAATGAAAAATGACATTCGATCAAAAAATTTTGGAGACCAGAATGATATAAGTGCCCTTACTTGGTTATTGTCGGTGCAACAGAGCAATGCTATAAAAGAAGTCATACAAAAAATACGATTTCCCACAGGATTTGCTACGAACATAAACAATCACATATCAAAGAAAAATAAATTTGGGCCAATGATGAAAACACACGATTGGCATATATTTATTAAGGTAATTCATGTTATTTTGTATTCACTATATATTTGTATACTGCATGTAGCTTTCATTGTATTATTTTATAAAATATTGAAAGATCATTTTACAATTATTGCAGTACATTCTAACCTCTATATCTCCCACACCACTTCAACAACATTGTCAAACAAGTTATATATGATCTTGAAAAATACATGAGGTGGTTGTCGTCGAAAGAAATCCATAAAAAAGATATTAAATATTGGAAGAGAAAAATTCCTCATCTTATGTGTGAAATGCAAAAGTTCCTACCTTCAAATTTTTTCAATGCACAAGAATACTACCTCATACATCAAGTTGAGGAGATTGAATTGTGTGGACCTGTACAAACTAGGTCAATGTGGATGGTTGAGAGACAATTGAAATTTTTGAAGGGATTGGTTCGACAAAGAGCACATCCCGAGGGTTCTATGGTGGAGGGATATATGGTATACTAGACCATGATGTACATTAGGGAATATCTTCCTAACTTTACAACAAAGATCCATGTAGATCGTATTTGGGATCCCAACTTGATTAACAAATTCTAAGGGGAGTCTTGATGGGGAAAGGTAGATTGACAAAATTGAGAGGTAATTATAAGACATTATTGTAGTTAATTAATTCTTATAAATCTTCAATATAAGTTATTTGTAATTGGTTCATTTTTTATATAGTTGGTCGAGAGTGGGATGTAATATATTTGTATATTGTGAACAATCTTGATTGGATGACGGTATGGATTGAACGATGTCAAAAAAATGGTTTCTCATTAACATGGGAAGGTGTTGCTTCATTGGTTAGAGAAGCTCATCGTAATGAAGATTCCAATGTTACACCAATGGTAATTGATCTAGCATATGGTTTAAGAGGTAGACAAGTACATAAAAATTTATTAATGATCATGACCCATATGTTTCATGTCAACTCATGATGCAAATAATTTTCACACACTTGAAAAATTGTAGGTCAAGCACCACAAAGCTATGTACTATCATGGGCACAAATTTAGTATAAACAAGTTGGATGACACGAATAAAACTTGTGATTCTAGGATAAATGCAATCTTTGAGGTCACTAATATTTCATCTAGAAATTACATGCATCCTCAACAATCTCAAAATTTATACTATGGCATCTTAGATGATATAATTGAGTGCGACTTTAACTCCTTCAAATTAGTTCTTTTCGTCATCAAATGGTACAAGCTACAATTGAATCAAAATGATCTTGATAGAATTGTTATTCAGCATGATAATGGATTTATAATGATTAATACAAGGTCATTTGAGCTAGTTGGAGATGAGCCCTATGTTCTTCCAAGACAATGTGAGCACGTGTTTTACTTAGAGGTTCCACATAAACTGAGTTGGTCATTTTTTGTTAAACATGATCCAAGAGGAAGGCTGGTAAAGTATAATGTGATGGAAGAAGAAGATATTGAAGATGAAGATGAAGAAGAAGATGATGTTGGTGGTGGTGGTGATGATGATGATGGTGGTGGTGGTAGTGATGATTATGGTGGTGGTGGTGGTGGTGGTGATGATGATGATGATGGCAATGATGATGATGACGATGACGACGACGATGATAGTGGCGATGATGATGATGAGATGGATGAAGAAGATGATCAATGACATGATTGAAATGTACACGGTATGTGATTTAATTATTTATATATTTATATTGATTAGTATATATATTTAATATTAATTTATTGATTTATTCAACTCTAATGGCATGGTATGATTAATTCATTGTGTTAAATTCTAATGATTGCAACATATGTGATTTATGATAACCAATGTATTGCTTCTGATGCTAAATTAATTAATGTTGACTACATGTATATATTTTGTTTGATTGTCAACCTTTCTGGAAATAGGAAATTGACTACACACATCGTCACCCCTTCTGTTGACAGTCTTACATTCCATATATAAGGTAAAGGTAATTTGTTCATGTTTACAATCTTACATATTGTTCATGTTGTCTTCTATGTAATTTGTAGCATACGTATCATGTAATTTTTAGCTAACTTAAGATAAATGATTCACATATGTAGGAAATTTAATCCCTTTGATGAGGATCTTGCACGGTGACATGGATTAGCAGGTATAAGTCAATACGCCCTATAGAAATAGATTATTAATTTCTTGCTTTCTCTTTACGCCCATCTTAATTGATTAGTTTAATAATAAGGTATTAACTTGCTCATGATTTAATAGTACTACCCTCAAGATCAATTTTATGGCTGACTTCATCAACATTACCCTCATTTAGAAAAATATCTCACTCCTTACCAACTATATATCTCATTTGATGGATTTCAGGAACCACCAAATAGGTACTTGTCAGATCTATCTTCCTCAAATGAGGGAAATGCGGGAATGTTAGATGAAAGTTTGACATGTAGTAAAACTAAAATAGGGAGATCAACTAGAGGTCAAAAGATTAGAAAAAATTCAATAAACACATGCAATTTTTCCTTACTGAAGGGGGGTCATGTTCTTATGATGATGATGCTAGAAATATATTAAGGCTAGGTGATTGAGAGGGGGGGTGAATTAGGGACCAATAAAACTTAATCTCTTTTATCCTTTATAAGATTTTATAATCTAATTGCATGCATAGAATAGAAAAGCATTAAACATCCACAACACTTGACACAACATTTGGTTACCCAGAAACCTTCCAAATAGAAAGTAAAACTGGGGTGGGGATGGTACCCACAAGATTTAGTACTATAATATAAATTTGGCCCATTAAAGCTTATAGTTGACCACTTCTGATGGTTTTCCCTGTTAGGAGAAATAAGGACTGTTAGGTCCACCATGTGAAAGGATTTATACAATACAATTAAGTATGCAACTCTGTTAGGAGATTTGATAAGGACTGTTAAGTTCACCCGGTTAAAGGATTTTGCTGATACACCTATTAGGATGAACTAGTAGATGATCTTCTATGCAAATCTAATTTGCTGAATGAGGTCCTTTTATATAATACTGATCACTTGAATGTGATAGATGAGTCTCTACTATTCCTTTTACACTGTTGTAGTCTTCTAATAAATCTGCCACTTCATATTCACATATCTTACTTCTACTATTGATACTTCTACTACATTTGGATAAATAAAGTATCTTACATATATATCTTATCAAAATCAATTACCTTCATAAGTCAGATTCCATGATATAAATTAATATCCAACAATAAGAACTAACTCGGCCCAATACTGATACTCGGGTCTAGTAATCCACTCGGGTGATATACTGACGTTCAGAAAATATGTTGACACTTAGGTGACATAGTGAATTGGTAATTAGGATACACTAGATGCTCGGGTCACATTTATCACTTACAGATTGTATGCAACTCAGGTAACACTGGTGACTTAGGTGATACTATTTGCCATTATCTGCTCGGTTGACATTGCAAGTGCTCAGGCTACACTGCAACTGCTTGGATTGCACTTCAAGCTGCTAGATTGGTCAACATTCTAATCATATAAGTGACTGAGTGTTTTGGCACTAATTGACAACATGTTTTTCCAAAAGGTCTACAGATGAGACCAAAGGTGACATCAAGGTGCTCTTTCGGTACACACATCTTGAGAAAGAATGGGTACCCAAGGAGCTACCTCCAATTAACACTGATTTTTGTGTTAACAAGAGGATATGTCACATATCTCCATCCTCATTACATGGTTTGGGACTATTTTCCATGGATGGGATAAAGGTATGTTACAAAAAAATTGTTGAATTGATGGAGTTTGTCGTACCTTGTTACAATTACGATGATTGGATGCAGATTGCTTAATATAAAAATGTATGCGTAGGTATGCATTGTCAACAAATTATATACAATGGAAAGAAAATGGTAAAAGTAAAAATTTTTCTATGTACATTGACGGGAGACCAAAAATAACAGGGAATATTGTGGGTTTTATAAATAGTATGCGACCTACAAGAACTAATAAGCAACCCGATTATAGATTTGAGGCGTGTGAGGGGAATCGTGTTTTTGTATGTGCAATAAAATCAAAAAGTGCAGGGGAAGAACTGCTAATAAATTACCATTTCAATCATATGGATAAAAACAAATTTACTATCATGGGGGTGGTAAGTACTATATACCATTTTAACTAGCCTCAAGTTTATGACTCCAATATACCATTTTATTAATAAGTTTTTTTTGCTAAGTCTATTTCTTTCAGTTCGCTGAAGTTTTTATATTTAATCTTTGTCACAAGATGATATGGAACCCCCACATGATAGAGGCAGTGAGGATGCTCCACCCACCCATTCTTCAGCAAAGGTAAACCTTATTGTAATTGTACAAATTAGATAGTTGAAAAATATTATATTATTTTGTTCTTTTATTTAGGGTTTTGGAGTTATTATGATAGTTTTACTGATATTCCTGTCACAAATTGATGTTCATAATAGGGAAAAATAACTTGAAACAATAGAGGAAATAGCTGTTGATACAGCATATACAGATGAGCTCCCAGATATCCTTAACCCTGTAAATGTGGTGAGGAAAAATTTAAAAAAGTCACTGCAAAAGTTATTAAAATTCAAGAGGATCAAAATACAACCACGGATATGCAGGCGAGGACAAAGGAATTGATGTTGCAAGTATGTCGTTATCAGGTAAGTAGTAATGAATCTTTAGTTATAACAAAAGTTCAATAAAGGTTTATATTTTATACTATTTTATGTCATGAGATAAAATATGTATGTGTTCTTGTTACAAGATTTTTTGATTGCTCAAGAACCTGGTCATGGACATCGCGGTGAGGCTAGTACTAGTAGAATTCCCACCTCAGGTAAAATAATCCTTAAGTTAACAAGTTACAAGGAATTTTTTCTTTGGAACATTCAAAAACTTCATCAGACTTATTGATTAGAAGTGTACATTTTTCATTGGACTTATTGATACCGTAGGTACATCTATAGGAAAGGTACAGTAACAACTAATTCAAAATTTCTAAGAAAATCTTCACTCAAATAATATTGAAAGTTATTCTTACTCTTATCATTTTAGAATGTCTTTGCTAACAATGTATTGTTCAGGTCATCAAGTGAGCTAGGTGACTCCTCCTAGAAGGACCGACCATATGAGATTGCCAAGTGTAATGTCAGCAACAAGGAGCATGCAAACATTGATGCCTTCACGGTCTATGCCTGGTAAATCCTTATTTTTCTATATTTGGTTTTGTGTTAATTATGATTTGATATTTTGTACTTTAATCTTGTGTGCATCTCATAGTGGATTAATTTTCTATAATAGGAGATACACTGACAAATGCTACGCCGGATACAGATCAGAGTACTTGTATTGGTGATAATTCACCATCATTTGCTGGATCTACCTATGTTTATAGCATGAGAGTTAATTATACATCATTGTTGATAGACGATAAAGCATTGATGCCTTTAAAATGTCTTAAGCTTCTAGGTACTTTAAAATTATTATTTTTATTTATATTGTAATTGTAATTTACTTATTCATAACAAGTTTTGGATTGATGATCACATGACATTTTTGCAGGGAACGATTCTTTTTATAAAGCGCTTCATGACTTGACATTAAATATATTTGGTCCCACCATACGTACAAGGTGGAACATCATAAGTGAACTAACCCTATCCCACTATTTTTAATTTATATCATTAATTGGTACAATATTTTTCCTTTCATTCCATTTCTTTTACTATATTTACGGTACACAACTTTAGTTAATTTTTCTATCTAACAATTTTGTGTTTTTTCTTAAAAGGTGGAACTTACAAGAAAAAAAATTAAAAGAACAACTCGTAAAATATTTACAACATGAGTTTGGTAATAACATTTTTGAGGAGAATTTTTTTATAGAAAAAGCTGCCAAACATCTTAAGACTGTGAGGGACACATATAGAAGGAGTCTCATCCACAACCCAAAGTACGAGTGTCCTCCCTTTATGTCAATGAGGTATTGGAATGAATTCATTTTGGATGCAAAGGGGAAATGGGATACTCAAAGAGGAATTGCACCACCAAATGAGAAATGAAGGTATGTTATAGTATTAACTACTAGTAGAATGTAATTATGCACTAATTAGTATTCTTTATATCTATATAATCTAACATATTTCAAACTCTTCATAGGTTGCAGGACACATCAAAGGCTACAAAGGCCAGACTTAAAAATATTGGCCAACACAAACTTGTCTTTGGTGGTTATTTGAAAATTCAAGCACGAATTGTAAGTAGCAGTAAATGAAATTACGGATCTAATTTTTATAAATTGCAAATAATTTTGTTTAATCAAAAAATGCAGGGCTCAAAATTTAATTTAGAGGCCACCAAAGAACACTTACATATTACCTTTAAGGAAGGCTATCAAGTCATGGCTGAACACCTACGCCAAGCTTCCACTGGCCCAACCCAAGAGTCTCCTACATCGGTTGAACAAGTAACTATGCCACATGAGAAATATTTGAAATTGAATACTTGAGAAACAATCTATTTGATGTTAATTTAAAAAATAAATAAACTATTTTTGTTTTTTAAAAGCAAACAATGATAACAATGTGCATGTCATTGCAATGCAGCCTCGTAATCCTAAAACATAACCTACGCTGCATGATGAAGGCCCTGGTGTGGATCACAGTGTCGATGGAGGTGTTTATTTACTATTGAAAATATATTATGTTATTATTAATACAACTTAACATCTAAAATTGAAATTGATGTAACCTTTTTTTGTATATATTTTAGAGCATACAGAACGCCATGCTGAACGAGTGGAGGATGTTCGGAGTGATCACCATGTTGACTTTGGGCATGAAAAAAAATATTATTTTAGATGATGTGGAACAGTTAGGTAAAGAAAATTTATGTTTTGTTCTTTTAAATTTCTTTTTTGATTTATAGTTCTTTTAATTAATGAAATACTTGTAACACTAATATAAAATGGTGTGAATTTAACCCATATAGTTTTTATTGCAGTGGAGCCCCCTTTGGCGCAGAAGCATGGTCTTCCTGAACCCATGATGAGGAGACATGTGTTGAGATTAGAATCAGTAGAGGAGGGGAATGATGAGGATATTGATGCTCTGCTTAGCCATTTCATTAAAAAAATAAACAAGAAACAAAAAAATAAATGATTGCAATTAACATTTTTTGCCAATGAAAGAACATTGTCTTAATGAATGTTATTTTTTACTACTAGTAAATGTTGATGAATGATGTCTTAATGAAATATTCAAGAATGTTGTGTGTGAATGAATTTTAAGTGTTAATGAATGTTATATGAGTATAATGATTTAATGTAGGGAAGAGATTATTTATATAAGATAAATACATGAACTCTATTTAGAGGAAGAAAATTAGTGGTATATAGTGATACAACATAATAAACTCTATTTTTATACCCTTACTATGATGAACCTGGATTGATCTGGTTTGAGACTATGAATTCAAACTACAAATTATTTGAGCATGAATGTAGGCAAGGCCATCAATGATGAGCCCCCGAGACTTTGGTCCAGTCTCATAGGGTTAGTCAAACTCACTATTCATAAGTAATAGTTCTAGTCCCTTATGTATGGCATGAATTACCTTGCTCTTATGTATTTTATAAATTAGGTAAAAATAAACCTTTGAGGCTCTTTTTATACCCTTACTAAGATGAACCTAGATTGATCTGGTTCGAGACTATGAAGTCAAACTGCGAAGTCTCTGAGCATGAACGTAGGCAAGGCCATCAATGATGAGCCCTTGAGACTTAGGTATAGTACCATCGGGTTTTTAAAATGGTTCTCACTATTCAAATGGTTCCACACACACATATACACATGTGCACAAACACACACAACCTATACAAAATATACAACCTTCACTTGTATATAAGAGTTGATTAGAGAAGGTATATGCAGAGGTGATGAACATGCAGATTTGCCTAAGTACTACTGGGAGCTTACCCAAAAATAGATGTACTATTGTGATAAAATAATCACAAGTCCATTTGTTGCTGGGTCAAGCTCCCAGTAGTGCTTGGTCAAATATGTATGTTTGTCACTTGTGCATATACCTTCTCTGAAAATACATAACTTTTATTCCAAACATAGGAATAGTCTATAAATTAGTGGAACATTTCCTCTAAACTCTTATTTTATGAATTCCAAAGTTATAGATTTTTGCGAAGAGATTTGGTCATGTATTAATAATGCTCTAGTGGATTGTTTACATTAGTTGATTCTATACAAGATTGACCATCAAAAGACTAAAAATGCACCCTAAATTCACTTGAAGGATAAGATTCCCCAAAGATAGGAAGAGAGAAATACAAACAAAAATTTTCTATCTCTTCTTGTCTTTGGGGCATCTGAAGCTTCAAGTCATACTTGAAATCATTGGTTGACAAATTCAACTATTTTGTCTTCAATAACATTGCCAGAAGAAGGAATTTGTGAGTGGTTTGGCTATACTTGAAGCCAAGTAATTTGACTAAATTTAGTTTATATTCTTGTAATTTTCTTGTTGACATTGGGTTGTAACCATAATAAAATAGATGCATTTATCCTATAACACCATCTCTATTTGGAAAAACCACCTTGCCTACACTTGGCAGGGACTATGCTACACTCCAACTCTTGTTTTATTTTGGAATTGTTTGTGCAGGTTTGTACTCATCATAGAATTAAACGGTTGGATGATAGATTATTATATTTTTGTGAGATTCGTTCATGTTTCCACAACTTCAATTGGTAGTCAACACCACTCTCCCTCCCTCTTTTGATTGTACTTTCTTATTTTCCCTAAGGAAAGAGGTTTATGTTTTGGTTGTCCTGTAGCATTTGGACCATGATTTTTGTGGAGGAATGAAATCAAGGTTGTGATTCTTTATCCTATTCTTATTTTATGATTTGAAAGGAATAAATATGCATAGGATGAACAAGCACAACCTTGGTTTCATTCGACCACAAAAGCATGGTCCAAATGCTAAAGGGTGAAAACCAAAATATAAATCTCTTTCCTCATAGAGAATAATAAAGTATAATCAAAAGAGGGAGAGTGATGTTGGACACCACAAGAAGTTGCGGTATGATATGCAAAGAAAGCGTCTAATTGAATGTAAATGTAGAATACACGGTGTAAAAATTTATGAGGAACTCCCTAACAAAGCAAAGAAAGAGGTTGAAGCTAAAATGCAATCTTATAATAGTGCTGAGAAGGAGGAGGAAAGAAGGAATAGAATAATATTGATGAACAAGAGAAAGAAAATTGATCGAAAGGTAATTTGCAATTGTATTCTTAAATCCTATTGTTTGATTATTTTACTTGTGTTTGTATGCATGTGAATTTGATCTAATGTTCACATTCATGGCATTGTAGAGCGATGGTCAAGAAGGAACTAATGGGAATTAGCAGGGTCTCCAATTCAGAGGTGCATTAATCTACATTTATTTCTTTCATTTTACTTTCTTTAGCTGTTTTATGTTTAACATATGGTGTACAATATTCTAAATTTCTCAAAGTTTGACATGTTTTTATGGATCCAAATTATAAACAAGAAACTTAAATGGGTGAGCTTAATTGGTAATATATTTTATTAGTTGGGCTTCCAAATTGGAGCCCTAGTTAAATTACTATGAGATGTTGATAAACTATTGAAATGGGGTCAAATACCAAATCCAACTGGTTTGGTGTGACATACTTTAATTCCTACCTCTATTAATTGTTTGAAACTTAACAAGTCTTTCAATCAATATGTTTTTTGAAACTTAGAAGTTACAACCTAAAGAAAAGATAAGGCAACAAAGTTTACATCTTCGGACTATGGCTTTTTTCTCCTTGACTAATTTGCTTCCTCAAAAACAATGATACATGTTGTTTGAGGGTTTTGTGTTCTTTACTGGCCATAAATTCTCTTCTTTGTGCCTTCATATATATCATTGTCAAATTGTTAGAGTTGGCAGCCATTTGTATCTTTTATGTATTTCTTCAAACCCTCATAACTATCCCTTTTCTATGTTTTGATCTTTTGACTTCCATATTTGACATTTGTGCTCTTTAAGCTCTTTAATGTTTTTCTCAAGAGTAAATTTTCTTTTTTCTTTGTTGTCATGTTCAATTGAAAGAGTTCATATTTCACCACTCTTGATGACCACATTGAGTGAAGGGTCTAAATGACCTTCTCAATTCTCTTTGGTTCTTTTGGATCATGACTATCTTCTATCATTAGGCATCTTTTGACCACTTGGTAAACCAAAAATGCCCTCTTAAATGTTCTAGGATGCAACCATGGTACCCTTGTGGCTATTATTCATGCATTTTAGACTTCCTTTTTATGGTTTTCATGTTTAAAGGAATGCCAAAGTATCACTATTCATCATGTCATTGATATATTGATACTTTATGATAATTCTACTAGCTAGGCCCACTATATTTTCATATATGCTCTGCATTCATGACTTCAAGAAAATTTTGTTTGAAGAGAGTGGGTGGAAAGAACATTGAATATAACTTGATGTATTCATCTTGCAAATAACATTGGTGAAACTCCCACATTTCCCTTTGGATGTTCCAAAACTATAAAATTTGGTTGACGAGCTAAGTTGTCCAGGTGATGAATTAAAAAAATATTTAGAAGATTTTTGTACATATGTACATCTTTTGTGCATATATAAATTGAAATCTTCTACATTGTTACTTTCCAAAAGATTTGTATTTATTATATCATGTACTGCAAAACCTTTATTTTTTAGGAGTAGGCACATTAGATTTTTTACAGTGTTTGCAATTATTTTCCATATTTCTTGCACATTTATCTGAACAATAATTTCCTTGATAGTCACAGTTTTCATCACACACAGTCATAGGAGCAATTTTGGTGGGTCAATGATGACTAATAATCTTTCCATTTCCCATGGATGACATGTCCAATGCAACAGGATCATTACCTTCTAGAACATCAAAAGTGGTTTGTCATTATTTCTGAGTAAAATGCCAAAATGAGTTCCACCTGTTGTAAAAAGTGGCATATTGCAATTTTTTTTAATAAATTTTGTTTAAAATCTATATTAGTTCATTATAGACGGAAATATGTAGATTAACATGTCACAAATTCTTAGACCCTACTTTTTTATGTTCCTTCACGTGCTTCAACAAGATAGTCAATGTAGAGTGAAGAATAATTCAGTTTTTGACCTTGAAAAATTCAATATTCAGTAGAGTAATAGAGTGTATCTCAAAAGTATAGGAGAACTTGTATATCTTATCCTTCTTCTCTAGCCTATGTTACGCTTGTCATTAAGATCACCGAATCTATTAATATCTTCAGCAAATCTGCAAAGTTAGTTGGCTTTACTGATGTTGACTAAAACCATTAGATGGTCATATCTTCAAGGTCTAAGGCATTAGAAGATTATAAAATATCATATTATTTCATCAACATATTCATAAACCTTTTAACAAACACATATTTTGAATACTGAGTCAAATTTTCTGAGGAAAGGTACTCTTCACTATAATTTATAGTAGGATAATTGAAAAGGAATAACTTTCTAACCTTATACCAATATCATAGGTTAATTCTTGGGAATATATGCTCCTGTAGCCCATGGTGCCCTAGCAATGGTCTTACCATAATAAAATCACAATTTTATTACCTTGCAATTAATTTTGTAGTTGCAAAAAAGTAAAACTTAGATGAAATCACATTATATGTTATATCATTCGTTGACTCATGGGCATATGTGCTTTTGTATCCCATATTGCCCTAGAGTGGTCTTACCATTATAAAATCACAATTTTATTAACTTTCAATCCAATCTAAAATTGCAAAACAAAAAAATTAGATTAAATAACTTTCAATCCTATATTAGCTTCTTGGTAAATTACAATTTCACCTGTTATGGTTTGAAAAATCACAATTTCACCTGCATGTTTGAATTTGAGATGCAAAGGCAGGGGTAGTTTCTATGTTAGTTTTTTTTTTGTTTTCTTTTGATTGTCCGCTTATTATGCTCTTTCAAAACATACTGTAGATCATCACCTCCCCATGTGGTGATTTTATTGTTTTGTCTTTTCTTCCTACTCACCAATTTAATAGCCTCGTCATAGTGGCAGGGGAAGAATATCGGTATGAATTCTCAATGTTTAGTCAGTACCATGTGAATGGATACTGCCCAAGATCTCTATCCTAGAGGACATAGTAACATTATTATTAACTGAAGGCAATGTTTTCTTATATCCAATTTATGAATCCCATTTGACAGAAGAAAAAAAATGATCCTAGAGCTGTCTATCAATGTCAGCGAGTGTGGGGATGAAGTCAATAACTTCCTAATCTATGGATTCAATGAAAATTGTAAGCCATACAAGGTTTCTTAGTGTCATTGGAAATTAAATTCTTAAAATGAAATAAAGGAGTGATATTAGAGATGTGAAATGGGCTTGATCCAACGTAATATATGGACCATTTCAAATATAAACAAAATAATGATATCACTAACCAGATTCAATGTGAAAGTTATAGAATTTATATTTAATCCTCCTTACTTGCACAAGAGATTTAAAATAGGGAAAGGACATCCATCAAACATAAAATAGGTATATTTTTCAAGGATTATGGTTTTAGGACATCAAACAACATTGAAAATTCATGATAGTAATAGAGAGCTATAAGATAATCTCAACATAACATATTGAGGGACACTCGATAAAACCAAACATAGAACTAGTATAAAATATCCTTACTAATGCTTCATCATCTTCAAATGGATCAGAGATGTTAAAATGACACAAAGTAATTGGGGAAACTAAAACCATTCCCATGCTTAAAAACAAACATAGGTATCTTGCATTCTACACAGCCCATACAATCAAGAAGCTTTCTTAAGATGTGGGGTCAAAACTTAATAGCACCAATTTACTAGATGGGAAGATTGATAAGGGAGACTTATCCTATTAATATCTTCTTCAAATCAATCAATCACAATAGATCATGCAATGAAAACCTTATGGGTGTGGTAAAAAAAATGTAAAAGCTCTATTAAAGCATACATGTAAATGTGAAATCATTGACAATGCACCTGGATTTGTTTGACAGACAGCTCCAAAGAGGCATCCACAACCACTGTGGTCTAAGTGATCATTTCCTAGACCCAATAAATTCTTACAATAGGTAACCCATTGTAGAATAACTTCATCAAATAATGATGTTGTTATAGTTTGAAACTCCCTTCATAGTTGTAGCCTCTAGATTTGATGCTTCCACTGCATCTTCCCCACCATCCAGTAAAAATATTGATTCCCCAAACAATGGTTCACCCTTACCATATTGCAGAGAACTATGTACCATGCACTCCCATTCCCTTGTACTGTCATCTCCCCTGATTGTTCATATTACAGGGGTTTCATCCTCTAAAATGCAGCCCAAAGGGCATACCAACCCATCCCTAAAGACACAAAGGAGTGATCAAATAGAAGTAACCCAAAGATTCAAACGTTGTCAAGGAAATGATAAAGGGAATGGATATCATAGCTTATGCTGAAGGGAATGGATATCTTTATTTTTTACCTAGGTTTTACCTCTACATTATTGTCTGATAGAAACCATGCCTTGTTTTGTAATGCATTATGATTTGTGTTATATTTGCCTTTGGTGACTTTTATTGCACTTTATATCTCTTCTATTGAGGGGAGTGATCAAGGGAGTTTTGTGAAACTTAGATAGTTAAGAAATGATACTAGGAGAGTGACTAGCATTATAATTTCAAAGGAAAAGAAAACAATGATAATGGGCTTGTGTTCTAGCCAGGAACCGTCATCATAATATAGAAAAATAGAAGCCTTTTCTTAGAGGAAAGGAGAGACTATTTAGGGAGATTAAAACTAAATTTTCCCATTCTCTAGAAGCCACAAATAGATGTTAAATATTCCATTCTTCCATTATGAAACTAAGGCATTCATTTAGGGGGTGAGTTGAATAAAGCTAGAGGACATGTGGAGGGGTCAAAGATTAATTTGTAATCATAGGAGTTTTTCTTCTATTTATTTCATCTTTTCTTCTCATCGTATTTTGCAAGACTAAATGTATGGGTCGACATCTTATACAATTATTTCATAAGGTAAACAAACAAATTTATTCTTTAATCTATGATATGGAATTGAGACTTCACTAATTCTTATTTTGCAATCAATAAAATTCAATGTTACCTTATTTGTGCATGTCTTTTATCAAATTGAATGATTATTACCATTGTTCTATTAAATATTCCTTACACGGTCTCATATCATTTACTATATGTATCATTACTACTATAGAGCCATACTTTATCCCTTTGTAGCCTATGAATTTCCTAGTAAGCTGGATGCTCCACTCGATTTACATCTAATTAGCATCGAAGTCTGATCATCCTTTTTTAGCTAGCATTCAAATAATGTATAACTACTATCACCTTGCATGTTCTTTTTTAATAGAAGAAAATTCCCCTTAGCAGTTATCTTTTGGTTTCTTGTGCCTTCAAGAAAGATTGTTTCTTTTCTCTAATCCAAGTTACCCATTTAGTGTAATTAAGAAGATAAGTTTTAGACTTAGTCCTCTAAAGATAAATTG
>MU226773.1:747718-775308 GCA_018584345.1 Thuja plicata | reverse complement strand
TGATGGGAATGCCACAGTCTCAACGCATTCTGCAGTCGATCATTCGATGATAATCAAAATGATCAACGTACTGCTTTGACCGGAATGCCACAGTCTCAACGCATTATTCAGTTGATATTTCGACGACAATCAAATTGTCAATGAACTGCATCAACCAGAATGCCATAGCCTCAACACATTCTGCAGTTGATCATTCGACGATAATCAAAATGATCAACGAACTACTTCGATCAGAATGCCACAGTATCAATGCATTATTCAATTGATATTTCAACGACAATCAAATTGTCAACGAACTGCTTCGACCAGGATGCCACGGTCTAAACACATTATGAAGTCGATTATTTGACGACAATCAAAATGATCAATGAACTGATTCACACAGAATGCCACAGTCTCAACGCATTATGCAGTCGATCATTTGACCATGATTACTGTCGATAATTTGACACAACCTTTTTTGTGTTGCCTAATCGACGAAAAAAGTCCAATGACAATAGTGGTCGTTTGATCGACCAACATGCATCGAAAAATTGACCAACTCGCGTCAAAAATATGGCCAAAATTTACTAGTGCCTTAGGGGTCATCTTTGATATGAAATAATTAACCTCCTATAAGACTTTAGCTATAAATATGTCAATATTGTTGTCTGCCAGATTCCCTGATGCCAACCTTTCTTTGAGCATATTGGAAAATTGCCTCCTTTTGTTTTTTATGATAAAGTCCCTTAACTCTTGGGACTACACAAACTTATCATCAGACATAAATTTAGAGTGTGTCAATGCTCTAACATCATCTCCTACCTCTCCTCTTTCAAAATTTATGGTATTTTTTTATCCCAAGGCTTATCCTCAACCAATAATCTAGGGGACGAGCTGATAGATGGTTCCTCCAATTCAATGTGTACCACTTTGTATGTTGGGTCAATATTTTTCATTTTTTCTTTTGTCATCTATATTCTCCTATGAACATTGAAATTAGAAGAAGCATTTCTAATTAAGTCCTCAAAATTATCATGCTCATGAATAAAGGTTTCCAATCTAAACCCGACCCTGGTTTGATGAATAAAGTGTTATGGATCACATTTTTAGAATTTTTCAAAATCCATCTTGTATGGATGTAACTTGGAATATACAAGGTCAAATCCTCCCTTCCTGGAGATCTCAAAATCACTGAAAATATAATTTTTGAGAGGAAGGAGGCTTTCTTTGTCTTTGGGTTTCTTAAATGAGCCTTGTTAGAATCATTTAACTTCTAAAAGATTTGTAAGAAAGCAATTCTATATGTCACATCTCTAGGAAAAACATGGGGTTTAATTGGTGCACTGTAAACTCTGATGATAGTGTACCTAAGGTAGAAAAACTAGTCTCTCCAGTTATGGTAGATTTCTATTTGTTGCTCTAGCTCAATGGGCCTAAAAAATCTCCTCACCCTATCTAATAATCTACAATTGATTGGGTACCCCAAATTTTGCATCACAAATTTGACAAATAATTCCTCAAATATGACATAATTAGATTTTTCATAGTGCATGTCCCATAAATACATCCATTCTTGAAAAGGCAACCTCTAGTTTTGTTCATCTACATTTCTCAAATTCATCTCTAGGCCCTAAAGGCAAGGAGAAACCTTACTTCCACCATGCAAAGGAATGTGGCACAATAGAGAATACCACCTAAATCAAACAATATGGCTAGCCTTTTTTATATCCAAAAGGGCTTTGCGAATAGAAAAGTCAAAGAATATTTTTTTATATGTGTGCTAAATTTCAGCGTCCAACATTATATGATGCACATGCATCTTATTAGACTTTAGATAAATTCCCAACACTTAGAAAAGAGAAAAGTGAGTGTATATGAAATAATCCTAAAAAAATCCATAATCAAAGGGCTCAACATTTGTCTTCCAAAATGCAATAGGCTTCTCGTCCTTCTTCTCCCTTCTATGAAATGGAAGTCATTTAACCTTGAAGCTACCTTTGTCCCTGTCATATTCTCTCCGTAGAGATAGAAAATCAATGGGTACGTGGTCATTAGGGTTTAACATAAATGTTTCTTAAATAGATTCCCTATCAAACCTGACCAACAAAACACCCTTTCTCTATGGAGATAGACCTGTTGTCTGGATTATAGTTTTTTTCCACATCTCTAATTAGGTCTACATTGATAAAAACATTTGGAATGACAAGTGTTCCCAACTCATATCTCCATACATTGTTCACTGGTATTGGGGCTCTACTCTTGTTTTAGGAATACACAAACAAATCTCATCAACTAATTCGGGTATAAGGATCCCCACAAGATCTTTCCCTATCCACAATTATATGAGATAAAATACTCATACCATGGGCGTGTCTTCCCCTTCTCAAAGATCTAGGCAATTGAGGAATAATATTTTCATGCAAGTGCCTCTTATTCAAAATGAAATTGAGAGAAAATAAATTTTGAATATTCAATTTCAAGTGCCTCTTATTCAAAATGAAATTGAGTATGCTAAATCTCACTGTTTGACTTGTTACGGATGACCCAAATCTAATTTTCAATTCATCATTTCGAACCGTACTTCACTTTATTTTTCATTTTGACCTTCATTTTGTTCGCTCCATGATCTGCTTGCGTTCATCTCAACACAACTACTTGATGCGCTCTTCATTTTAACACTGTCATTCTTATTCAAAATGTTACCTAACCCTCTCCTTTCACATATCAAAGTCCAGTGTGTGAGTTTCCTATCATAAGGAAAAGTTTTGATATTATACCAACTAGCATAAAACCTCAAACAAACTTCTAGGTTTTTGTTGAGTTTGTTTCTTGTCTTTGATTTCAAGAACCCCAATGCACTGAAAACTCTCTCATCCTAAATAGAACCCAATATCATTGTTTGACACAAGTCAACAAGTTTTAAGAACTCCAAGATTTCACCATCCAACATTGGGCTCTGACTTATTTTTGTCCAAAGTCATGTTATTGATCTCGGTATGTAAGGACTATCCAAATCCTTAACCCGTTCACACATTGTTGCTACAAAACAGGTTGATTGTTCTACAACCTTAGTTTTACTTATAGCTCCTACTACTTCATTTTCATCAACTTTTAAATTGGCAATCTTACAAAAATAAGTCACCAATTCTAGTAGCCCCTTATGAAAATCTTTTGGATCAAGCGTTCTCCAATAATTAGGATACACAATATACATGAATTCTAATAGTTCTTCCCAAGGGATTTTATTTAAAATATATGATGAAACATCTTCTGCAATCTTCTATAAATTAGTTTTCATAGAACTCACAATGTCCTTGAAATCTTCCAGTCTAATAGGTACATCACTTAATCTACTAGAATGGGTGCAAGAAGACATGCTATAGTGGAATAATGGTATTTAGTGTCTATGAACAATGACACATAACTCCCCTCTACTATTAAACTGCAAAAAATTATCAGCACGACCCAAATCTATAATCTGATTCCAACTACTAAATGCTTCATCATTGAATGGATGTTGATTTAGATATTGATTATCCATGGCCATGAAAGACATTCTACGTAACATAGCATATTCTTGAATATGCATAGTTCTCTCTTGGGATTGTTTAACAAGTGATTTCATTTGGTTCAACAAGGGGAGAATACCAAATAAGGTTAACAATGTCTCTACATCAGTTAACCTATGCAAAA
The DNA here is from genome assembly GCA_018584345.1 of Thuja plicata. Classification (NCBI taxonomy): domain Eukaryota; kingdom Viridiplantae; phylum Streptophyta; class Pinopsida; order Cupressales; family Cupressaceae; genus Thuja; species Thuja plicata. The sequence continues at coordinate 771,633 of MU226773.1, read as the reverse complement.
CCTCAGGAGCTTTCTCTCCTAACTCGGGTTATTTGTACATTAGTCTGATTGAGGATTTATATTCTAATAAAAATCATTCTGTGGGTCCACGCAAGGAGATCCATCTGGTGTCAACAACCTTAAGTATCTTTCTTCCATTGGTCATTCCCTTAATAAATTTCTAAAATTCTACAAAACGTTTGGGACTTCAAAAGAATTATGTGTAGAGATCGCGAACTAGTTCTTCAACTTTGGGTACCTAATCATAAGTGCTCATAAATTTAAATGCTAAATTAAGTATGTGTGTCATGCAGTGAATGAAGACCATGTATGGTGCAATGTTCGTTCGAAGCTTTACGCATAGACTATTCCTTTGACCTTGCATCATTGCAACTCCATTTGCTCCTACATGCACCAACTTTTTGGCAATTGTAAAGTCATCCATACCAACAATTTCATTTAAAGATTTCTTAACTAATTCATATAAATTTTGCATTGTGGAATTCTCCATCTTAACAGAACAGAGTAGATGAGGTTGCCAAACATGTTTCTCTACAGTAGACACATGCATACATATCCAAGAAGTATTGTCCACCATTGTAACTTCATCTAAAGATAATACAATATAGTTTGGCTCGTTCACTTTTTCCTATACATCATTTATTTCCACTTCAACAAGACAACTTACCAAATCCCATCCACTATTTACTGACCAATGAGTTACATGATATCTTGGAACATTCAAAAATTATAATAATTCAACGATGTTAGAGTAGTCTGTCATGGGACGACCTTTTCTCAAAAGCTTAAAAAGAGTAGCCAACTGAACAATTTTGTACTTATATGTTTTATCCATTTTTTTATATTGAGCTTCAAGTGAACCTATGTGTTCTAGTGTATTCTTTAGTCTTTCATTATGATCTTTATATTCCTTTGCATACTTGACATGCTTACATTCTTTCTTTGTTTTTCATCTAACCATTGATTGTTCCTTTCGGCCTATGATTTTTTCTCATACAATTTGTCGATATTATTTTCTATTGTGCCCAATTTTAGCTGCATTTTTTTGTCCTTTTTTAGTCTCCAACTAAAGGTTAGACACTTGCATTCTACTGAATTTTTTTTTTGCCTAGATTTGGCACTTCAACAATGAATGGGTACCTTGAAACCTAATCCATCTACAATGTCCTTGACATTTTCCACTCGCACCCAAATTTTGTTATTTTTTTCTTCTCCTCTTCATTGTAATTCCATCATCACCAATTGCACCAACAATATCACCAACATTATCAACATCATCTGTGACATTCTCAGCAACAACATCAACGATATTGTCAGCAACAACATCATCGACATTTACACTAGCATCCATGGCATTCTCAGCAATAAGATCATCGACATTTCCAGCAGCAACGACATTATCATCTAAGTTGATTGACTTAGTCTGGCTACACTGGGTATTCATTAGAACATTCTCTGTGAAAAAGGTATCTGAATCAATTAAAGCATTCAGTGCAAGTGTTGATGTTGTAGCTTCATTTAGTGGACCACGAAAGTATGACATTATAATTTTATTTCTACATTTCGATGACCTCCCTCCGATGATTTTGGGAGTCTTGCTGCTCGACGTCTCTCACTAACCGAAGGTGCAATCTAAAGTATTTGATTCCTACGTAATACAGTGACAGATAAAAAAAGAGAAAATAAAACAGATAAATTATCTTGTAACAATGCAAACCATGTAAACAATAAAAGATAAAAATGAAAAAACTAAGCCCTAACAACTAAGTTGCAAGAAAATTCTGAAATAAAAATGACAAACACCAACAACTTAAAATGACAAACACTAACAACAATCTTATAACCTTTGTCACTTATTGTTAAGTTTTCACAAGGTCTGTCAGTGACTCGACATCTAAGCAATTCTTGAGCTACTTGTGTCGAGAGCTTCTAGAAGTGCAGACCAAATCAAACAAAAGGTGTAAAATCTCACCTTCTCATGTATTTATATCAAACAAAATTTGGTGAATTGCACGTCATTCTTCAATTGGGAGATTTAAAAATAGCGTATTTGGGAAGGATTGTGGTTGTGCAATTTCAATTTTGAAGGCAAATATGGACCTGACATTACCCATCAATAATAATTAGGGTGAATTGTGTCTGACCTAAAGAATAAAATAATTAATGTTTTCAGTGATATGGCCCCTCAAAATTTAAAAATCACGTGTCACTATTGGCGCATTCATTAGCGTACATTGGTGCTTTCTTGCATGCGTCCAGAAATTCAGGGCAAAACTACGTCTCAGAATTATTGAAACCGTGTAGGAGTTGGTGGCAAAAGACCAAAAATATGAATGAACGCTTTAACCAAAAGGTGGTAAATTAACGATACATGGGACCAATGTTGTGTGTAAATTAGGTGATACGACCACCCACCACACCAATACTATTCGCCAATCGACAAATATTCGCCACTAAAAAAACCATTGCCAGGCATATTAAATGAAACATCAAAAATAATGTGTCGCCATGTACCTCCACCTGTACATACATTACAAACACAAAACAGATGGACACTATTTTTTCTTCCTATTATTCTTAATTAAAACTAATAAAACTGCCAACAAAAATACAAAGGGCCAATCATGAAAACGTAAAATATTGCCAAAAATGTTATATATAAAATAGATTTTACAAACTATAATGCAAAGTCAAAAATTATTTTCTATGCCACAAATTAATAGGCAAGAGGTCAACTAAAAATATTACTTCCCTGCCTATAGGTGTAGGGACTAGTAAAGCCATGACAATATATAAGACAAAGACATGGTTATCTCTTATTTCAAGTACACCATAAAACATAAACCATTTTAACAATCAATCAATGACAATAAACATATCGAATACCAAAACTAATGCCACAGCTAAACAAAAAAAAACTCAGCATGCTTCAAAACTGTCTTTTGGCTCTTGCTCTGCTCTTTCCCAGTCCTTTCTCAAATGACAATACAAACAATTGGAGTTTGTAATCTAATTCATACATAATGTGTTTTAAACAAACTAAAACCCATTCCAATTGCTTAACTCTAGCAAAGTTCACTACACAGACTGTTTGTTGTCATCACTTTAGTCTTCAAATGAGTTGATATTTGTTTTTTTGGTACAATTCACTATTTTTTTTATCGGTACAATTCACTATTGGTCTCGCTATGCATGACATAATTTATTTCTATGGAAATATTTTATTTTGCACTTTTTTTTTGTTTGCATTTTCATTTGAGCAATTTCCAATAAAAAACAAAGCAAAAGCTCAACAAGAGCTAACCTTTTTGAGATATAGTGACTATTTTTTGGTTTAATTTCTTTCTTTCATTGTGGGTTCCCTTAATAATGCTTCATTCTTAAAAGAGTTTTAATATTCATGTGAATGTTTTTCTCTCCTCGCATTTTTGTTTGTACAATTCATTAGAAAAGATGAAGCAAGGGCTCAGAAAAAGGTAAACATTTTTAGGTATGATGACTATTTTTAAATTTGATTTGTATGTTTCGCTCTAAGTTAGCTTAACAATGCTTGATTCTTAAAATAGTTTTGTAGAATTAAATTTTCAACTAAAAACTATGTATTACCTTGTACATCCACTTCTACATACATTATGTAGGCAACACATGTCAACATTTTTTTTCCTAAGTTTTTAAAATTAAAACTAATAAAAATACCAGGGAAAAAACACCAACCTAGTCAAAAAAAAAAAAAAAAATTCCCAATAGTACTATATATAAAATATGGACATTACAAACTATAAAAATAAGCTAAAAATTTATCTCTCCATCGCACAAATTAATATAGAAGACACATGATCTTGACTGTAGTGACAATACACTATCACATGCATTCATATTGGGGGGTTTAAAATGGGCAAAAAAGGGGCAATATATTGCCTAAATAGTGGGTAGGGGGATTTTTGGGGGGTGGGGTGGGGATTTATATAGGAAAACAGGTGTGGGGGTATTAGAGGGGGTGACAAAAAGGGATTTTGGGGCAATATTTTTTGAAAATAGAGGGAATATTTAGCATGCCATGAACGCACATGTTACATGATTTAGGTTCACTAAGTGAAGCCCCTGTGACAGAAGAGCTCAACCAAAAAAATTAGTTCACAATTGTGAATTACTCATCATTATTGTGGTTGAAACCATTTGGCTTTTAGACCTTGCTTCAATTACACACCTTTATGGAATTTATTTTCTATTTTTGGGGTTTGCATTTTTGTTTAAGCGATTTCTGACAAAAAAATAGAGCAAGTGTTGAGCAAGAGCCGAGGGTTTTGAAGTCCACTCCTTGTTTTTTGTTTAATTTCTTAATTTGGTTGAGGGTTTGCTTTACAATGCTTTACTATTAAAATAGTTTCACATTGAGCATTTAGAACAAGAAAACTAACCCCAGACTTGAACTTGTCCAACGACCCACACATAACATTAGTGGAGACAAATAAATCAAAGCCCTTGATCAACCCTTCCTCCGCTCTTTACCATCTTTAAACTTTGAACAATGAAACAAACGTCAGTGTAACAAAGAACAATTCAAAAAAATCGCACGAGAACAACTTTTTTAGTGTCTATGATCATAAAACCAAAACCCACATAGCAAATGAATGACAAATTCCAACCCATTTTGACAATAGAGCAATGACCACAATCTAAACCAGAGAGAAAAAACTATCTCAACAATGATTCAATCATAACAAACACTACAAAGAACAAAACCAATGCCACAACTAAACAAAAAAAAAAGACAAAAAAAAGAAACCAGTTACCATATCTGAACATCATCCTTTGGCTCTTGTTGAGCCCTTTCAACTGAGAGAACATATGAAACCCCTATGGTTTCAGCCACTCCAACAAAGAGTAATTCAAAAAAAATTTGCACCAGAACAACATTTTTAGTGTTTATAATCATATAATAAAAACCCACATAGCAAACTCACAATCCAAACGACCGAGCATAAACCATTTTAACAATGAATGAGTCACAATAAACACTTCGAACAACAAAACCAACGCCATAGCAAAACTAAAAAATTAACAAAACAAAAAAGTGAGTCACCATACCTCAACATTCTCCTTCCGCTCCTGCTTAACCCTTGTTCTGCTTGTTTCCTCTTATGTTGCTAAAAAACACTGCAAAAAAAAAACAAAACATTCTCACCAAAACAACCCATAAACATTCCCATCGAAACTATCTCTGACACACATATTAGTTGGCATATTAAATAAATCATTAAAAACTATGTGTTGCCATGTACCCCCACCTGTACATACATTGTGAACGCAACACACATCAACACATTTTTTTATTCCTATTTTTCATAATTAAAACTAATAAAACTGTTAGCAAAAAATTAAAAAGAGCTAATCAGAAAATAACAAAATTTTTAAAAAATGTTGTACATAAAATATGAACATTACAAACTATACTCTGAAATAAATAATTTCTCTCTATCGCACAAATTAATAGCAAAAGGCTCAACCAAATACATTAGTTCTTCTCTACCTATAAAAACAAGTGCCACGTAGTGGCAAAGTATTTGCCTGATAATTAATTATAGTTATAATATTAAATATCATTAATTAATTATAGTTGTAATATTAAATATAATTTAATAAAGTATAATAGCTTTATTAGAAGATAATAATTTAATAATAATAGAGGTTCTCAAACTTAAAAATAATTTTAGTAAATGTCCTAAGGATAATTATTTAATATAAAATTTGTATAATGTACATTTATGAAATAATAATATATTATTTTAATTATAATATAATAATTATTTTGATTTACAAATGGACATAATGCTTCCATGAAATCCGTGTACATAAGACCCCAAATTTATTAGCCAATCAACATGAAGAAAAATAGACTAATAAACTTGAATATTATTTAAATATATTAAAATCTTGAAAACAATGCTCTAATAATTGCAGAAGAGAAAATTATTTGACCCTTCCACTTTAAATTCCATCCACATATAAATGAATTGTTTCAAATTATTGGCCTTCATAATGTTAGAATTGAACACGAAATTATCAATTGTTATTGTTTTAAATAATACTTTTTAGATATTTTCATATATAAATTATATTCTCTTTTAGTATAATATTGAGAGTTGTGGTCGTAAATTAAAATATAAGTGATATGTCAAGTTCAAATCGAATCGAATTATCACTTATTTTTGTCCTTTGCAAAAATTGTTCCAAATGAAATCATTATAAAGTATAACGTACAAAGAAACTTTTAAATAAAATATAATTTTCTAATAGTCCTATTGACCTAATTAATAATAAATAAATCTTAAATGTCAATCATTATTCACCTTAAAAGGTTGAGGTTGAACTTCCATTGTATTTTCTTTTTTGGCTGCGTCTTTATTGATATGATCATTTTTGTGGACTTTTATAATAAATAGCTTTGAAGAAGGGGTGATTGTACAACATAAAATTCATTGGTTGTCACAAGTATTACCCACTAAACAAAAACAAAAGAGAGGACAATGTACATTTACTTTTGTTTTAATTATTCTATAGTCATTTTGTTTTCTAGATATTAATATTAATGAATTAATACAAATACTATAATTAAATAGATAGATATTGTCAAATAGTATGGGTCAATCAAAATAATTTTTATAACTTAAGTTATATATTGATGATAGTGTAATATGTCATGTCAAATTGATTGTATAGTTCACATTATATTGAGAATATTATGAGTTATAATACATCTTGTTAAAATACTATTAATAGGTTATATTGAGTCACTGAAAAAGTTTGCATACATAAGTTTTATAACTAAATTAAATTTTGCTAGTAGAAGAAAAAATTGTCCTAACTATTGAAAAAGACAAGATAAAGCAATAAAAATTATAATATCTTAATCCAAGTTTCAAAATAGTTTAATATAGGTTGTCCATAACAAGTTATGATTCAAATGCAATGTTTAGATTTTGTTTCTCTAAAAAAAATCACGAGCATTTGAATACTCTTTAATTACTTTGCAAGTTTTTCATCTAAGTTTTGGGTATCCTATGTTGCACTATTTTAACTTAATCCATATAGGAAAATATTCTAAACGTTGCAATTTAATATTTACCTTGAATGTAGATAGGATATTTTATTTTTTGTTGTTTTATCTTACTTTTTCCAATAAACATATGGTTTTTTGATGACCCAGTATAACTTATGAATATTAATTTGGCAACAACCTGCCGCCTCCTCCTCCTCCTCCTCCTCCTTCTTCTTCTTCTTCTTCGCTAGAATGTTTTGCATTCCTCTGCCTTTCAAAAATTATGCCTTACGATTCTCTAATATAGTTTTTTTGGTGTCAGATGATGCCACAAGTGTTGTGGAGGTTTGCATCATGTTCTAAGTTCTTTTGGTTGGCTTGCAATACCAATTCTACCTTCTAGAGTTGACTTGAGTATTATGGGTCTATGCAATAGCATACAAAGTTGAATGCGATGATTTGGATGTTATAGGAAGGTATGATGTCACGGTGTGATGATTCACATGCTTTTTTTCCCTTACACATTACATTGGAGAGAGTATTTTGGGCCAACTGCCTATGTTCTACATGTTACATCTAATAAGGATGACCTAATTGATGTTATTGTTTGTTGTAGACGATATACACAGGATGAGATAAGTTAGAGGATTAGATGAGTTGGTTAAGGTGTTGTGTATGATATATGATGTAAGTGCAAAGGTCTTCAAGTGTAGATGAATAGTAATGAAGTCGGTTTTATGTGTTTAGAATAGTGAATTGTAATCAACATTATAGAAGATGCATTTCACTTCAGTTTAACTACAATAATTCAATGTAATCAAAACATGTTTTATCTTTCCCTAAAGAAGTGTTCTTCATGTCTGCAAGTCCATTGTATCTTGACCTAACATTGTGTGTCTTAGCCTGCAACTCAAATCAAGAGCAACGAGCTTCCATGGCCAAGAGCCTAAAACTTTGTAATCAGTTTTCATATAGTGAGATAGTTTTCACTGTGGCTTTTTTCCCACATTGAGTTTTCTACATAAAAATATTGGCGTCTTTGTGTGTTTCTCTTTCTATTTAAATTATTTACTTATGTACATATGTTAATGGAATGAATGAATCATAAATGGCTAAGCTTTAATAAGCTAATTCAACCCCCCAGCATTCAAAAGAGTTCAACAATTGGTATCAAAGAAAGTTTTGTGAAGTAACAATCTAACAATTGAGGAAAATCCGAGATTCAAACACAATGTTAGCATTTCAATCCGAAAAGGATTTGAAAGCCATGAAACCACAAGAATGGGATGTTGATGCATTTGTAGATCTTGAAGGAGAGTGGAGGCTTTCTCTTTCTAATCTGGAAGAATATCAAGAAAATTTCAAAAATGAAAAATACCACATTGTCCATCTGAAGACTCAAATTGAAGAAGGAAAAAAGACTACTGATAGCCTTCAAACAAAGCTCCATGTCAAGTTCAGATAGTGCACTAATCTTGAAGAAGAATTTGGCATCTTGATAAAGGAACTAAAAGGAGTAAAAGAACAAATCGACAAGAAGCTCAAAAGTGGCAGTGATCTTCTTGGTGAGATGCTAAGCTTTTAGAAACCATCGAAGGATAAAGTTGGTATTGGTTTTGACAAAATAGAAAGTTGGAAGACTCCCAGCAAGGATGACAAGGGAAAATAAAAGGTTAAAGATGAATTCAAGAAGACTAATGTGGATCAAAAAGGTTTCACTCTGGTCGGAAACAAGAAGAAGTTCAAGAAACCTCCTCCTACTTAAACTAGGTATTCTCCATCTTTCAAAGATAAATGTTTTTCATGCAAAAGTTTTGGACATAGAGCTAGTGAATGTAGAATTTAGATTAGATATCAATCATTAATGGTCAATGCTATGCTTCCAATAAGTTTGGACATTAAGAAAATGAATGCAGAAGTGGGATGATAAGGAATTGATTCACAGATGTAAACAATTGTAGGAATGTTCAATCTTTAAAAGGTTATTGTTATACTTGCAAAAAAATTGGGCACAAGGTTTTTGAGTGCAGATCTAATGTTAGAAGAAATGAAATTTGTCAAAAACATTGTCCTACATGTTACAATTGTAAGAAACGGGGACACATTACTAGGTTTTGCAAAGGAAAGAATGAGAAGATCTTTGTACCTAGAAAGAAGATTGATGTTAATGAGGAAAAGGAGAAGATCAGGAAGACATGGGTGAAGAAGTATTATGAAAATAAAAAAGGCAAGGGAAGAGATTAGTCTACATCGTATGATGGTGTAGATATTTCCTTTGAAAACTAAACATTTAGAGCATTATCTAAGGGGAGAATTGGTCAAAGACTTTACAAACCCCCTTATGGTTGGTATGATGGATTTGTTTTGGCATGGTAGATATTATGAAGATATTTCCACTTCCAGAGCATGCCAAGTCCTTACGAAGACTTGCAAAGGTATTTGTACTCTTTGTGCATACAAAGAAGCAAGTTTTTGGTATCCAACTGCACCAGATCAAATGCACTTAATTCATCTAACACTTAGAATTTGAAGAGAAAGGTTAAATTCTGATTTTTCATTCATTTTGATCACTTGTGATTGTGAAAATTTGAGAGTTGTATTATGCAAAAGGAGATATCTTGAGCTATGAAGAATGCAAACCCTAGAGACCATTATTTTAAAGGTATTCATTGCTCTTGTGTTATCTATTCTACTTGTTGGTAATCAAATGGCTACACCTATTATTTTCAACCCTTCAATGAATCCATGATCCAAATGTAAGCCATACCCATTTGAGGCTGTGGAGAATGATGAGGAAGGAGCATTTTTAAGGTCTTAATTGATGTGGTATACATAGGACATGTTAGGGCCTACATCCATGCATCACTAAATAAATTAAATCATCTAAAAATTTAATGATTTATGAAAGAAATTAATGGAAGATGATTTGAAAATATTAAAGCTACAATATAAGAACATTCTAGAGATGATCTTGAACACTTGGAAGGATTTTCCCATTTTAGCTACAAGCATGACTAGATATAAATCATTCTTAGTTGAATCCATGGAGATGTAATATATTTAGACCAGTGGAAAAATATTAGAAGATATTGAATTAGGGATTTAATGGGGTTGTGTTCCTCCGACATGATTCTAGTTTTGAAAGTAATAAAGAATGACACAATTAACCAGTTAACTGATGCACAATCAGATAAGAGGATTATGATCATTGAGAACATCATAGATCCAAGTGTCTGGTGTGTCACAAAAGGACTTGCGTATAAAATATACTACCAGAACCATGAGGATTCTACTACTACCACCACGATCTACATTTCATATCAAATGATGGTCAAAGGAGAGATTTTTGACTTGTGTGAGCTCTTGAGACAATAATTTCTAGACAATCTAGAGAAGAAAAAGAATAAAAAATAACCTTTCAAGCTTGGATCTCTGGCCATTGTCTAGCCTTTACATTTTTGAATTAGGGATTAAGGGTAAGGTTTGGAACAAGTTATTCCTAGTTTTAATTTATATAAAACATCATATTAGAAGTTTTAAGGATGAAATAGAAACATACATTACCCTATACTGGGGTTGGTTCAAGAATTTACAGGATAAATTGTTGAAAAGGGAAATATTCCCTAATGAACTATTCCAAAACTATAAGGATGAGATCACCTTCTTGGTGAGAAATTATCATTTCTTTATAGGGGTTGTTGAACCAATAGTTTCTTAGTTACTAGAGTTCTCATATGAAGTGTTTGGAGAATATGTGGAGAATGATGTTGAGTCTTGATGCAATTGCCAGTAGAATTGAAAGAAGAAAGATTTGGTACAACAACAAAGATACTAAACATAATGATTTAGAATAATTTTGAAAAAGACCATGGAAGAGAATGAATAATTTTTATAAGAAGATATATCTTCTCCCAGTGTCATAATCTTTTGGTTTTCCTCCTCTGGATGATGGAATTTATAAACAAGCACAAAGAAGAACAAGGTCTTCTTTTATTCCCCCTATGGAAATAAATTTTGGTTCCTCTACAACCAAACTGAATGTTGCACTAGTTAAGAAGAAGGGTCAAAGACCTAACCAACAAGATACTAAAGAAAAATAAAGTCTAGAAAAAGTCATAGTTGAGGAGTGGTAGCAACATCACTAATAAAGAGAAGAGAAATAAAAAATGTGACGAAGAAGAGAAAAAAAAGAATGGAATAAGAAGAATAAAATGATGAGGATGAATAGGATAACCTACCTCTCATCTAGAGAAATAAAACCAAAGCCTCTCCAACAAAGACTCTTGTAGAGAAGAAGAAACAAAAGGAGAAAGACAAGCATAAAGAGAAGGAGAAAGGAATGTAGATGATCCTTTAGTTGATACTAATTATCAACCTTTAGACTCAGAAATTTTGGTAAGTGCAATGGGTCAATTATGATTGATTGGAAATGGATACTAAATTATACAAGGATTTTTCTTTGGTAGACAAGGAGACCATAGAAAGAGCCATAATTTTGCATATGAGTACTCTTGATAAGCATCTTGATGACATATAAAATAAGCTTCCAAAGGAGCTAAGATAAGCATTGAGAAAGAAGAGGAAGGAAGAAATAGTGAGATAAGCCAACATCTAGACACATTCTTTAGATAAGGTATGTAGATCCCTTGTTTGTGAAGAAAAATTTAAGATTGTGAAATATCTTTAGGAAGCATCTTTAGAACTAAAGATAAATACCCTTAGGGGTAAAGATCCAGATGATGAACAAAGATTGGTCAAATAGGTGGAAGAAAAGACTACTAAGATATTAGAGATTTTGTTAAAGGTTATGTCTTCTCCTCCAGGGAAGACAAATACATATGTAGATCTAGTTGGCACCTCCCTTCTGGATATAAAAATAGGTGTTCATTAAGTTGCATATGTTGAAGTTGTTCTAGAGAAGAAGAGTGATGATACAAGTCTAGAGAAGGGATAGGATGAACAAAATATCATGATTAACAAAGGTCTAAAGATGTCAGCACATAAGAATCCAAAGAAGGACAAGATTCCAGAGAAGAAGAAGGATGTTGAGGAGAAGAAAGTTGAAGATGAGAAGAATGAAATGCTTGGTGGAGAATATTCCACACGTTCTGGATATTCTATCTTAGACTTGTTGAGTCCTCAAATGAAATTTAAACTAATAATTACCATAGAGGTACTATAAATACCCATGTCACAAGGTCAGGTAGATCTTACCTAGTTGGATCTTTTGTACAAACTTCATCATGGTGATATCCTTCACCATTCTACACGTAAGGAGTTCATCAAGTCCCGCTTATAGAGTACTAAACTCATATAAGATGCAGTAAAGGTCCTACAAGAAGGAATTTCAAAAATACAAGTGGATGCAATGTTGTCTGATGCGGAGCAGCTATAGTTTTTTCTTGATGGTTTCAAGGAACACGCTATTAATTTTGAATCTCTACAATTTTGAAAGATGAAGAGAAAAAAAAAAAGATTGGAGATTACATGAAATAATAAACAAACGTGTAATAGCACATATCTGGCTACAGAAGAGCCTAAAATATTTTAAGAAGAGTGTAAATGAAGTAGTTGCTATATATCAATATCTCCACCAATGGTGCTGACATCAATCAACAACATCAAAGATTAAATATACTTATTAGAGTCTCAAATAATACATATGTCTAGTGTTGTAGATTTGAAGAACAATTCTGATGGCTTCAATAAACTACAAATTGAAAATCTCTATATACAATTAAATCTTTTGACAGATAAAAAAGAAAATATTAAGAAAGCATTTTGTCATTTAATATGTGTAGTGGACCTAAAGCTCACCGGTCTAGTGAATCTATTCCAATAATAAAAAGAGTTGAATTAGGAGATCAAGGCTCCAGATAATATAAAAGATCCAGAGGATCTTCTCATGAATATTGAGTGTCAATGTACCATTTTGGCCTTGACAAGAGATGAATGAAAGACTAGTTGAGCACAACTCAAACTAATTCATAAGGGCATCATGCCCCCATCAAAATAAGTTGCCCAAATTTTGTCGATAAGACTATTTTTTTACTGTACATATGCAGATAAGTAGATGTTGGGGTGCATTTTTTGCTCCCTAGGTCACTACATTTTAACTTTTGTTCATACCCTAAGGGAGAGTTGATGTAGATAGGGAGAGACATTGTAGATATTTATGTTGTAAAATGTTTCAGAGATGGTTAAGTATTGTATATATGAAGTGTTGAGTCAGTGGGAGTGATCCAGGGTTAGTATTTTGATGTAGAGGCGCCCTTTGTCTTTGATGTCAAAAGGGGAGAGATATACAATTGAATGTGATGCAGAGATAGCACAAGTGTTGCCTTAAATGAAAAGGGATATATTGTTGCAAATATGTGTTGGTATTGTCATTGATGTCAAACTTGGCATCATTGACGTCAAGTAAGGTCAGTTGTGTTCCTGTTGGTTCTAGAGTGATGTTGTATTAGGATATTACATAATTTGTGGATATTTATGGTGATGATTAGAGATGCTGGATGATTCATATTTATTATGGAGCATTGAACTAGTATTCATGAGTTTGCATTATAATTTGGCTAAGTATGATTGATCTAGTGAACAATATGACTGACAAAGTATCAATAATGTGATCCACATTGCTCTGCATCAATTCATCTTGGATTGTGGTTCTAATATGATGTTCATAAATAAAAATGGAAGATATATCCCAAGTTTCAAGTTCCAATTCATTATGCAGTAGACTTTGTGGTGTTCTAAGTGTCCACCCGTGTAGAGATGGCGTACTTGTTTGTTGGAATGCTTTGTGTTCCTTCACCTCTTGAATATTATGTATTGTGATTCTTTGATATAGTTTTTTTGGTATTAGATGATTCTATATTTTGCATCTATAGGTGTTTTGGAGGTTCACATCATGTTTTATTTTTTGTTCGTTGGTTTGCATTATCAATTCTATCTTCTAGAGCCAACTTGAGTAGTTTGGGTCTATGCGGTAGTGTGCAAAGTTGAAGGAAATGACTTGTGTGTGATAGGAAAGTGTGTCAAAAATGGTGTGATACTCCACACGCTTTTTTCCCCTTCCACATTGCATTGGAGATATATTATGGGCCGATCGTCTATGTTCTACATGTTACATATAATTAGGATGAGTTGATTGATGTTATTGTTTGTTGTGGATGAGATCGATTTGAGGATTGGATGGTTAAGGTGTTGTGTATGGTGTTTGATGTTAGTGTGAAGGTTTGAAAGTGAAGATGAGTAGCAATAAAGTCAACTTCAGATGTTTTCAATAGTGAACTATTTTCAGCATTGTAGAGGATGTGTTTCACTTTAATTTAATAATCATAAATCATTGTAATCAAAACATATTGTATCTTGCCTTGACGAAGTGATATTCGATGTTTGCAAGTCCAATGTATCTTGTCCTAAGGTTGTGAGCCTTATCCTGCAAGTCAAATCAAGAGCAATGAGCTTCCTTGGCAAAAAGCCTAAAACTTTGTAATAAATTTTCATACAGTGGTATATTTCTCATTGTGGCCTTCCCACCTTGGGTTTTCCACATACAAATCTTGGTATGTTTGTGTGTTTCTCTTGTCTATTTCACTTATTTACTTCTGCACATATGTGTTAATGGAATGAATGAGTCATAAATGGTTACTTTTTAATATATTTTGATTTACCCTTCCCTCCTAGCATTCATAAATTTTCAACAATTATTTACCACTCCTACTTGCAAGGTGTGTAAGGTGCAATGTACATGGGAAACTTTAGTTATACCTTGATGGTCACTGCCTTCACAATTTTCTCCCTCTCTACTTATTTAATCACTATTTAAATATCAACAAAATCATTTAAAGTGTAGAGCTACGAAATGTTTAAAGATTCTTTAACCACTAGTCTTTAACAAGACGTAAAATAAAAATGGAGAAATAATAATTTTATAAATTTTCCACTTGCTCTATTATTAAACTTGAAACCTTTTAACATGGTATGCACACAAAACATATTATTTTAGATTATATTAAAGGATTACTATTGTCATTAAGGTAGTCAATCACATGTAAAATGGCCAAAGATGCCATTATTGTAATATCTTCCATATTCATCACCACCATTGAAACTTCCACTATTGCCACTAATATCATGTACTCTACTACTACCCCCATTACTAAGGCACGATTAGGCCTTGTCACATCAAGAGCCTTGATATGTCACCCTACACACTCTCAATAGAGAATTCAATCAAATCCCCTTCTACTAGGGATTTAAACTTGTTAGAATGAGTCTACACTTTATGAATACACACTCTGAATAGAGAATTCAATCAAATCCCCTTCTACTAGGGATTTAAACTTGTTAGAATGAGTCTACACTTTATGAATGAACATATCTCATTCATGCTCATCAAGGGTGACAAAACCATAACCTTTATGTGAATTGAAGCGCTTTACTAGTCCTTTTTCCACCTTGGGTCGTGGTTTCCAACCTCCAAAAAATAAACAACTAAGAAAAATGTATAGACAAAGTGTCCCTTAGTGCAATGTCTAATTGTCCATTTGCTCTAAGTGAAAGCTAAACCTCCACATAAACTGTATGTAGTCATCACTCTTGAACTGCATACAATTAAAAACTCAAGGTCACACCTCCCTAATAGGTTTGTCATTGTTACCACCTCTATGTAGTTTTAAATTTAATCCTTTATAAGCAACAATAAAAATAAACATATACGCCTCCTTTCATGTGTTGACATCTTTATAGCTCCTCTTTGCATTCACAAAAAAAAAGAACAAAATAAAAAGAAAAGATAAAATAGTGTTTCATATATACTTATAAAAATCAAATATATGACCATATATAAGATCATGAACATATTTGATTATAACAAACATTGTACAAAACCAACGGATTTTTTTTTAAAACAATAAATACAAAATCCAAAAACTTTTTTTATTTCTTAATGTTTATGACAGTATATCAAAGTAATGGACTTCGATGGACCACCCACTACTTAATTATAACAAACATTATACAAAACCAAACCTAAAATTATTAAAAAAATAAAGAAAAACAAAAATAAGTACAAAACCGAAAAACATATATACTTATAAGAATCAAATTAAATCAAATATACATATTTGATTTGGATATTTGATTATAACAAACATTGTACAAAACAAACAGAATTTTTTTTTAAAACAATTAATACAAAATCCAAAAGCTTTTTATTTCTTAACGTTTATGACATTATATCAAAATAATGGACTTTGATGGACCACCCACTACTTAATTATAACAAACATTATACAAAGCCAAACCTAACATTATTAAAAAAATAAAGAAAAACAAAACTAAGTACAAAACCGAAAAACATATATACTTATAAGAATCAAATTAAATCAACTATACATATTTGATTTGGATATTTGATTATAACAAACATTATACAAAATCAAACAAAAAATTATTAAAGAAATAAAAAAACAACAATTAATACAAAATACAAAATCTTTTTGTTTCTTGACGTTTTATGACATTATATCAAAGTAATGGAGTTAAATAGACCACCCACTACTTGATTATAACAAACATTATAGAAAATCAAACCAAAAATTATTAAACAAATAAAGAAAAAACAACACTGAGTACAAAACGGAAAAGGTTTTTGTTTGATAGCATTTATGGCATTATTTAAAAAAAAAAACCAGTGTCTATTTCAAAGTAACCCTTCTAATAAGAATCATCCATCTATATATATATCATCTACCTAGTACCAACTCCTTCCTAATAATACTTTACTCAAAACAGTGATAATGTCAACAATATTAATAAAGTAGATGGGACACCGAAGACGTGGAGAACTGTACGACCCCAGACATGCCCACATCAGCATGGCGAATATGACACGTGTCTTGGTTGGTTGGAGAGGACTGTGTTTTGTACTAGTGAAACGTATGTAAGCCATTTTATCTGTGCAGTAGGCAAATAAAAACAAAACTATGAGATTCCCGAGTGGGACCCACTCTTTTAATAAATCACGGACTTTAGTGGACCGTCCACTACCTATTTTCGCGCACACGTTTTACTATTTTTCATGTAATAAAAATACTTTTGAGTGGATATCTGCATGTGCACTCGCCTACCACGCATTATCAGCCGCCGTTTCCCACTAAAATCACTTTTTCCCCTTTTATATGTCAAATCCTTAGTCAAATTTATGTTTGTATACCTATTTGTTTTCAATTATTTTCCTGAACACTCTAGGGGCTGGTTGGTTGTTTCTATAGGTTATAGGAGGGCTTGTCTCATCACAGAGTTAATCTATAGTAAAAAAGTTGTGGCATTAAAAGATTGTATTCACAAAATCTATAGTAAAAATGTTATGGCATTAAAAGATTGTATTCACAAGGACTAAAGTAGCCAGGTGGGTGGGGATGAAATGTAACCATTCTAAGCAATGAAATCAAAACTTTTTTTTTAAAAATATTTGAAATTTTTTAAGCAATTATATGCTATAAATTGTTATAGGAATTTTGACCAATAGTGTTACAACGTTTAAATTATTGTATACATTTTAGAAGTTGATATAGAACTAAGCAAAGTACAAGGTTTAAAATTTAAAATCAAGTTAAAAATATGTAAAAAAAAGAACTTACTAATCAACAATATATAATCTTATGTTAAATAAAACCACTTTCATTCGTATTGCTCCCCCATTTAATATGAAAACCAAAGCACAATATGTTAAAATAAAATCACAAATAACAAAATATCTAAAATATAAAAAATATCACTATGTTTCATCAAAGTGGGACTTCCTATTCTTCACATGATAGTTGGCCTACCATAGAGTACTCTTCAAACTCACAAACATCAAATGTTTATTTAAGCCTCGAAAATAATACATATCTTCCAACTACGCTACTAGACACTTTCTACACTATTACATCTTTGTTGTTTTTTACAGAATGGAATGTGGTTGTTTGTTACAACCAAAACTCACACACAATACAAAACCAAAATATCATTGTTTATAAATAATGTAAGGAATTTATTTTTATCTTGTAACTAGTATTAACATATAAGACTTTATTAGTTATAACAAAATATCAAAATATAGCCTAAGGAAATATAGTTAAAATTATGATCAGTTGAAAGTAATCTGCGAGTGACCCACGAACCACATAAAGTCTATTTTTATCTTCATTTTTCATCTTCATTAACATGTTTTAATCACCTAAAATTTGTGTAGTAAACCTATAGCCCCTAATTTAATTAATTGGCCTTAAAAATCCTAAAACCTAAAGACCTTCAATGCTAGACCTTAATCATGCAAGCAAATCCTAATAATCCCCCTTGCATACTTAAATCAAAGTCCTGAATCAAAACATCAATTTAATTTTTACTCAAGCTTGAAAAATCAATTAATAACTATACATTGCACACCTAAATAAAAGTTCTTACACTTTTATTAAAATAACCCATTCACACATGGGCGTGCACACTTAATCTTGATTAAAAGGTGATTAAAAGAGGGATTTACCAAATTCGTTCTCGTCCTCCCTCAACAAACACAACTTTGACCAATTAACAATCTCTCACATAGATGGAGCTCACATGGATTGAAGGAGAGTGCATCTCAACTGCCCTTTGTGGCCAAATCTTAGCCATCCATCTCGAGGAGGTTTCTATAAAAGGGACAACTTTCCTTGTTGAAGAAGAGGCAATTGTTGAAGTAGTATTATAATGCCATTTTGATTCTAGGTTTTACTCATTGTAGAAGAGCATTCTCTTTTTAGCATAGTACTTGCATTTGTTCTTAGATGACTAAATGTTGCTTCTACTTTTTAGTATTTTGTTGCATTTTGTTAGATTAATCTCATACTAGTTATGCATTAATCATAGAGGCATCTTTCATATCATTTCAATGTCTTTGAAGAGCACAGTATACAAGTTCATGCATCATGCTCACCTTTGAATCTTCCATTTTGGATTCGCCTAGTCACTGATTCTTTTGCCAATCTGATGAGCATTTATGGAGAATCAAACTCGCTTCGTCTAGGAAGCAATAAGCCAATTTTGGGGGTTTTTGCATAATGATATAGTTTAATTTGATGATTACTAACTCCTAAACTAATGGCTTATTGAGTGTTTGGTTGTTTGCAGGTTGATACCACATTTACACCACACATTTCTGGCACCCAACGTGGGGTCGAACTGATTTTGAGTCCCAAATTCATGATATTCTTATTCATGTATATGTTGCTATCAAGGATAATTCTGATGAAGAAAAGCAAGAAGAAAAAGCCCTAATATCACATGTAAGCAAGAATGATACATGGATTATAGATAGTGGGTGGTCACACCAAATGACTGGTGACACACTTAAGTTCACTACCATGGAAGAACATGATGGAGGATATGTTATATTCAGTAATGATGCCCCATATCATGTGAAAGGTAAAGGTTCTATAATTCTGTTGAATAATATCAGATGTGATGATGTCTATTGGGTTGAAGGACTAAAGTATAATCTGTTGAGTCTGCACATCTAAACAATATAGGACACCGATTATAATTTTAGTATGGAAAGGCAAAAGTATTTGATCATAAAGGAAGTCTGATTGCCACTGGAGAACAATCTAAAGGTAACCTATTTTACCTTGATACATCTACTAAGAGTTGTTTATATGCTAAAGTGGAGGATGCATGGTTATGGAACAAGAGGTTATGTCATGTGAATTTTGACAATCTAATTAAAGTGAGAAAAAAGAATAGAGTTAGAGGTCTACCGATATCGGAGAAACCTGAGAATGTCATGTGCAAATAATGTCAAGTTGGTAAAATGACTAAGTCAAGTTTTACTAATAAGTCTTACGTTACACAAGGAATTTTGGACTTAGTGCACACTGACCTATGTGGATCGATGAGAACAAAAATCTACTATGGTGATAGATATTTCATTTTGTTTGTTGATGACTATTCTAGAATGATGTCTGACATGTTTTTAAAAGAAAGATCAGAATCTTTTCAAATGTTTAAGTGGTACAAGGAAAGAGTTGAAAAGGAAACTAGAAGAAAACTGAAGTGTCTGAGATCTAAAAGAGGAGGAGAGTTTACTTCTGACGAGTTTACACTCTTCTGCAATAAACATGGAATAAAGAGATAAATGTCTGCACTGAGGACACTACAACAAAATGGTATAGCTGAAAGGAGAAACAAATCCATTGTGGATTGTACGAGAACACAAATGATTGAGGAGGGTATTTCTCAAACATATTGGAGAGAAGCAGTCAACATTGCTGCTTATACACTTAACCAAGTACAATTGAAGAAAGGTACAAACAAGACTCCATATGAGATTTGGTATGCCCACAAACCAAATGTAAGTTATTTCAAAGTATTTGGAAGTAGTTGCTCTACTCTAAAAGATGCTAGAGATGGTAAGTTTGATTCTAAAGGAGATGAAGGAATATTATTAGGATATTCTACAAAGAGCAAAGCTTACAAATGTCTGAACAAATTTACTAACAAAATTGTGGAAAGTGCAAATGTAAGAATTGATGAATTTGTAGAGAAAAATGATGAGGACAAGAAGAAGGAACTGAGGACTATCAAAGATTTGTATATGTTCAACCTGATGTCCCTGATACCTTGCTGAAAGCACAAACCGAGAGGAAGATGAACAGAGAGAACTACCACCGAACGATGGAAATCAAATTCCACCAACTACCGAGCATGTCCTAGCCAAGTATGTGAGGAGACACCACTCACCGAGCAAGATAATTGGAGACAAGGATGTTGGAATTATGACAAGAAGCAAGGTAAGAGACAATACCTGCTTAATTTTTGAATTTGAGCCAAGAAGAGTAAAGGATGCATTGGAGAATGAAGACTAGGTTAAATCTATTAAAGAAGAGATAGATCAGATTGAAAATAATAACACATGGACTTTTGTACCGAGACCTAAAGATGAAAATGTTATTGGTACAAAGTGGCTTTTTAGAAATAAACTGAATGAACATGGAGATGTAATCAGAAACACAACAATACTAGTTTGTAAGGGGTATGCACAAGAAGAAGGTATTGACTATAGTGAAACTTTTACACTTGTTGCTAGATTAGGAGTTATAATTTTACTAGCATATGCAACTTACAAAGGATTTAAATTTTGTCAAATGGATGTCAAGTCTGCATTTGTTAATGGTATTCTTGAAGAATAAGTTTATATAGAACAACCTGAAGGATTTGCTGAGAATACTAACAAGGACATGGTATACAAACTGCACAAGGCACTATATGGTTTGAAATAAGCATGCTCCGAGCTTGGTATGAAAGATTACATGCATATCCAATCAAGATTGGATTTCAAAGAACTAGTGACAACAGTAATGTCTATCTGAAATGTGATAGTAATAATAAGATTTTGATTGCTGAAATATTTGTTGATGATATTATTTTTGGAGGCAATAACATATTATGCAGATCTTTTGCTAAAGAGATGAGAAAGGAATTTAAGATGTCCATGATAGGGGAAATGCAATTCTTTCTTGGACTACATATTCAAAAAGTCAAGGATGAGATCTATATTACACGATCAAAGTACATCAAGGAGATCCTAAAGACTTTTGGGATGGAAGAATCAAGACTGGTTGGAACACTGATGGTCACTGGTTGCAAGTTATCAAAGGAAGATGAATCAAAGGAAGTAAATGAGATAATCTACCGATCAATGATTGGTAAGTTAAAATATGTTGTACATAGAAGACTTGATATAGCTCATGCAGTTGGTATTGTTGCAAGATTTTCTTTTGATCCAAAGGAATCACACATCTCTGTAGTTAAAATAATATTTAGATATCTGGAAGGAATCAAAGATTTTGGTCTACTATAAAAGAAAGGAAAAACTTTTAAATTGAAGGTCTACACTAATGCTGATTGGGCCGTAAACATTTATGATAGAAAAATTACAAGTGGAGGAGATTTCTTTTTAGGAGAAAGATTAGTGACATGGCTGAGTAAGAAAAATAGTTGTATATCATAGTTTACTGCCGAGGCTGAATATGTTGTTGGAGCTATGAATTGTGCAAATATTGTATGGATCAAACAACTAATTGAAGGTATGCAAGAGGAGATTACCAATAGATAGTTACTATTTTATGTGATAATACTAGTGCTATAAACACATCAAAGAATCCAGTGATGCATTCTAAGACCAACCACATTTCTATCAAGTATCATTACTTGAGAGAATAAGTTCAAGACAAGCATGTGTTGTTGGAGTATGTGAATTCAAAGGAGCAATTAGCAGATATATTCACCAAGCCACTACTGAAGGATGATTTTGAGTATCTTTGAGGTAAATTAGGGGTCCTACCCCTATCAAACTTTCACTAGAGTAAGATGCATGTTGCATAAATTCTAGGACTCAATAAAATATCTATTTTGTGATTTGATGCTAGTGTTCACACTTTAGGTTTTGCCTAAAGTTGTAGAAAGTAATTATGTATGCAATGAGTTATCAGTACATGCAAGGTATGAGCCACTTCCAAAATTTTTTTTCAGGACTATGCACCTTTGGCATTGTTGTCAAAGAGGGAGAATGAATAATTTATGAATACAGAGAAAGAGGGAGAATGATTGATTGAAAGAATAAAAAGAGGGAGAATAAGAATGAGTGAAAGAGGTTAAGAGAATGGAAAATGAACACAGAGGGAGAAGAAGATCAAACAACTTAGAGGGATTAAAGACATAAAAGATATGTTAGAGTATGCCTTCATCAATTGACAGTGTTGCCATCAATGCCAAAGAGGGAGATTGTTACTCAACTGATGGAGATGATAATGAAGACTGAGATCAGAGGTATACAAGATTGTAGAAAGGATTAGATCATTTTTTATTTTGTCATTGATGTCAAACAATTGATTTCTAGTTCATATTAAATTTCCATATCTTTCGGATTTGACTAAATTGGGCAAGTTAATAAAGATTAGACAATGATAAGTTCATATTAAGATAATTGTTTTCTAGTTTATCAAGTCCGTAAAGAAGATTGGGTAAGTCAGTAAGAATAAATAGTGATGTTATATCAAGAAGTAAGAAGTTTGTTGATAAAGGGTTATATAAGTCGATCAAGACACTGAGACATTGAGGCACCGAGCAGTGCATGTTAGTCACCGAACAAAGAGTTAGTTGCCGAGCGGAACCGATGTTAGAAAAAAGGATAAGAACACATTTAATGGTGAGCCACAATAATCTGGAAGATTCCAAGGATGAAGAAGAAGTTAGTTACAAGATATACATATGATAAAATTCAAGATAAATATCTATGGTATAGATTAAGCGAAAAAAAGAGATGGTTTTACTTCCAAGAAAAGTGCAAGTTCCAAGGTGATACTGAAGCAGTTCACCGAGTTTTCAAGTTCACTAAATCAGTTGAAAATGTTGATCTGACGACTGACAGTGATTGAAGAAAAACCTAATCAAGGAGATTAAGAGGTAAAAATAGAGTCTATTTAAAGGATGAATTCGAATAACATAGGGCTGGAAAGTTGAAGTGTTACCGAGTGAAGTAGTTAAGAGAAAAGATGTGTAAATTTGAGTCTAAAGCATAGATTGATGAAGTGTTGATGCCAGTAGTCAGAGAGAGAATAAGTGATTTGATCAAGAAAGAGGTAGTTTTAGTTTAACAGATTATTTTATACACTATTTCTTATTTGCATTTGTAATAGAGTGTAGACACCCTAAAATGGACAAGCTTGCGACTTTACATTAAAAACACTAATTTTCATCTATTAATTAATGGTTTTTTAATCATTAATTAATCATCTATTTTCCTCCAAATTCATTCCCCAAATCATCTAATCAAATTCCCAAAATTAAT
>MU226773.1:716222-735657 GCA_018584345.1 Thuja plicata | reverse complement strand
TGTTGAAGAACAAATGTATTATTTGCAATGTATCAAATGATTTAGATGGTTCCATTTGATTTAAAGGTTATATGGTTCATAAAGAATACTTAGGAATTTAGATGGTTTTAAATGGAAAATTGAAATGCAAGTACTAAGTTATTTTTTAATAATAAATAATCTTATAATGTTATGATGTAGTTTGTTTAAAAAATATATATATCAAATTGTTAGCACACTAGATGGACTTAAATGAATGGTGCATTAAATTAGAAGGGAACTTTGGGAAGAATCTAAGTTTAAAGTTTTGTTCACATAATTTTTTTAAAAGTTCAAAATTTTTCATGAATTTTTACTTAGGTTTTCTTTTACAAAGAGAATCTTTGTTCTCTTCCCCGGTTCCCTTGCGGGGCATGACACAGACTTAGTGAGAACCACTTGTGACTGATGCGAAAAGGAGAGAGACTCCAAAAGATAGGACAACGACCCCTAGAACAGGAAGATGCCCTCGAGTGCGACCAGTTTCAATCCATGTGAAGTCATGCAAAAACTTGAAAGTGATTGAGAGCGAATGCATGAGCGAGAAAAAAAAAGTAGGAAAGAAAACAAAAGCAGGAAAGCAGGAGAGAAAATTGCAAGAAAGCCAAGAGATGCCGTGATAGATAGAGCATTGCGAAACAAGATGCGCCTGTTTACCAGGTTTTCACCATCTTGGCAGAAATTCTATTTTTGCTACCATGACGCCTGTTTACCAGGTTTTCATCAATGGCACATTTTTCTCTTTTTCTCTTTTTTTTTTTTGTATTTTCATTATTTCAATTTTTTTGTATTTTTTTCTTTTTTTGATTTTTTGTATTTTTTCATTTTTTCAATTTTTTTTTTCTTTTTTCAAATTTTTTGGTATTATCAAGGCGCCTGTTTACCAGGTTTTCACCAGCATAATAGATACATCAAAGCGCCTGTTTGCCAGGTTTTCACTAAGATGATCATTTTTTAAAGACATTTTGCAATTTTTAGGATTTTCTCAGAATAGAGTATGTACATGAGCATTCAAAAGACATCTCAACTGTAGAATTTTTTCGGATGAAGAGCATTGATAGGCTCTTTGAGTTTTTCATCCTCTATGGTAGAGAGCTGGTAAGTGCCAAACCCAAATACTGTAGTGATAACATATGGACCAAGCCAGTTCGGTTCAAATTTTCCTTTCTGGACCCGCTGCTATTGATTCTTGGGGTTCTCTCTCAGGACGAGATCACCCATTTGGAATTCTCTTGGTTTGACCTTCTTGTTGTAGCTTTTAGATATTCTCTTCTGATATGCTTGGAGATGATCGAATGCCACTTTTCGATGTTCATCCAGTAGTTCAAGCTCTCAAAGCCGAGATATTATGATATCATCATCAATAATGAGGCCCTTCAGAGAGAATCGCAAGGTAGGAATCTCAACCTCAATAGGAAGCACTACATCTAGACCATAAACTAGAGCAAAGGGCATGGCCTCTGTTGGTGTTCGTATACTGGTGTGGTAAGCCCATAAAGCTGAGTTAATATGGAGATGCCAGTCTCATCCAGATTTGTGTACTGTGCGGTGTAAGATCTTGATAATAGTCTTATTTGAAGCTTCTGCCTGTGCATTACCTTGGGGGTAATAGATAGAAGACTAGTGCTAAATAATTCTGAACTTAGTGCATAAATAATTTAGATCCTTGTTCTTGAATTTCCCCAATGTCTAGCAAGGTTTAGGACATTGCAGATGGATTAGAGAGCTGATGTATGAGACGAATAGCTAATGATGGATGAAGAGGGTGAATGCGACCCTCAAGGACAGTCTCTGCAAGATTACCCAAGCTAGGGAAACAATAATATAGCAATGTAGGCTCATGGAGCGATGTTGTATAACATTTAGGGTAATGACCTGATGTCATGAAAAGTATGTGGTCCAAAAGAGTGGACATGTCAAGAGAATTTGAAGAACTTGTTTTTCAATTTTGATCAAGACCAAAGGGTCAATTTCATAGGATAAGATATAGCTATGATTAGGATAAAGGTTGATGGAGGTATAAGTGTATGTTTTGGATTATGACACAAATGTGCAAAGATAGGAAGATAGGCTTGGGATAAGCAAGATCATGATAGGGTATCATGGATGAGAGCTAGTAAATAAGTTGATGGAAGGGATCATGAATGTTAGGATACACGATGTTCATGGATAGGCTCAACCTTGTCAAGATCAGTAGGAGGAACATGGATGTTCACGAGCTAGCTGGATGTAAGATATGATGGGAGAAGATGACATGGAAGGAACTTGCCCCCAAATGAAGAGTGCAAGTAGAAGGAATTAAGGATGATGCCTGTTTGCCAGGTTTTCATCATGATACTTATCCAAGGTGCCACAAGAAGTGGTTTTCACCATAGGATAGATTGATTTATCTTTACTTTTGCTACCAAGGTGCCTGTTTACCACGTTTTCACCAAGGCACATTTCTTTTTTATTTTTATTTTTATCTTTTTGATTTTATGGAGAAACTTAAGCTTCTAGCTCTTTAGATAGTGCTCCTCTAAAAGATATGCTATAATAGGCCAAGGCCGCTGAAAGTATGATCACAGATGATGATAGGGTGATGGTAAAGAAGATTGATATGGAGGATAAGGGAGATGGTAGCCAAGGATTTATGTGGTGGATTGGATAAGAGGGATGTAAGGATATGAGATGGATGGGTAAGAGGTAGGTGTAGGATATTGGATAGGGTATGGTTATAAGATCAACATTGACACACCCCTTGAAGGGTAGTGGACGAATGGAGGAAAAGTGGATGGAATAGCTTGAGACGTTGATGGATGAGTGGATATGGAGCTTGGTATGTGAGGAACCAAGATGGAGTTAGAAGATGGGAGATGTTTAGATGAAGATGAAGTGAAAGACTTTGGAAGCTTGGATGCCAACTCTAACTTTTCTTGTTTGTTCAAGTATTTTAAGATAGACTTGGGAATCCACATAACTTTTGATTTTCCGTTTGTATCAGATGATTTAGAATACAATTATTTCATAATGGATTTAGGAACCCATATTTTCTTTGATTTGGTTCTTTTCTCAGTGGACTTGTGTGGTCTCTTGAATATTTCCTTTGTATTTGTATTCACATGTCGATTAGATGGGACATAGTGATCTTCATATGTAAGTGGATTCTTGTATTTTTGATTTTTTCATTGCACATCCAAATTGTTTCCAAAAGAATTGGGAATTGTGGATGAATAGGGACGATATGGATGGTTTATATGGATTAGTTGATAGGGAGATTTCAAGGATGTATGTCTTTGTTGATCTTGATAGGAGATAGGGTAAGTGGGTAACAAGATAGTAGTGATAGGCATGGTGGATGGAGGGACATAAGGGCCCAATATAGATGGAAGGTTTGACGGTCTTAGCTTTGGGATGTAGGGACCAAGGATGGATTTGGAAGATGGAGAAGAATGATGCTTACATTTAAATGGAGGGATATAATGTGTGGAGGGGATACCAACATCTTTAGAGTGAGCTGCATGACCAAGGATCTTCTCTTTTGAATTCACCTTTATATCAATAGGTGCATGAGTAGCTTTGATAGGAGCAGCTGAAGCTTGAGGGGATGTATCTTTCTTCAAGGGATTTAGAGGAACAATGTTTTCTTGAGGTGGATATGGAGGAGCATGACAAGGAGATGAATGGATGCTCTAATCTTAACAAGGATATTTAGATGGTGTACAAAGGGTATCTTTCTCTTGTTTTTCAATAAGCTCAGTAGAGACGGTGGAAAGGACATTTTGATCTTTCTTGGGATATGGATAAGATATAAGAGATGTAAGAGTTTCTTCTGGGGAGAAATGGAATGGGATGGAAGGATCATCTTGAGACTCTTGAGATGTGTGACTTTGGTCAACTATTGGATAAGGATGAATGGTGTCTTGATCTTGATCATTGTTGATATTTGTTTCTTCACACATTGGATTCTCCTCTTGACATGGAGCCACTTCTATGGATGAGGTGGGAGTTTTGATATGAATGAGGGATTATCGAAAGGCTAATGGGGTATCATTTTGAGTAGGCATGATATGCATTGAAGCACATGGAAGCTTGGGGTCTATGATCTTTGAAGCCTGAGAAGGACTTGCAATCGTATGTGGATTAGCTTGGATCTCTTTTAGAGGTAGTCCTTGAGGGTAGACATAGTCATCATTAGGTTCAATCCTTGATAGAGATGGGGAAGCTTTAGGAGATATAGGAATAATGGAAAAAGTAGATGGGATATGTGAGCCATTGCTAGACAGGGATTCCTGATATTGATCATGCTTGAGATTAGTATCTTCACTAGATGATTCATTAGTATTTTCCACTTCTATTATGCCATCATCTATGAGATCTCATATTTTATGTTTCAACTCCATGCAAGATGAAGTTTTATGCTTGTTATTTAAATGATATGCACAATAGGGACTCAAGAATCTGAATCCATATGATGTGGCTTGAGGCAATGTGATGAGATTATGCTCAAGAAGTTCTACCAATGCAGATTCATAAGATTGTCCCAAAGGAGTAAATATTCTCTCTAAAGGATAATTAGATGCTTCTTGACTTTCAATATCCTTTTAGAGTTGAATTTCTGGCTTAGATTGTGTATGTTTTTTAGCATCAACGTTTCGGATCACACTTTGTGATCCATCATCAGGATATAAAAGCAAAGAGCAATAAGGAAATGTAAAATGATGATGGATCATAGAGTGTGATCCAAAACATTGATGCTAAAAACCATACACAATCTAAGCCAGAAATTCAACTCTAAATTCAATGGATTGTGGAAATCTGATCGATTTAATTTCAATATCCTTCTTTTGTGGATAGAAGAGACTTTCATCTGATTCTGTCATAGTTTCCTCTACATGCTCTTGATCAAAGATAGGATGGTCATAAAACTGGTCTTGATCAAAGTTGGGATTGTCATAAAATTGTTCTTGATCAAAGATGGGATTGTCATACCAATATTTATCCGTGTTGGAAGAAAGTGGAGAGATGTGAGAATCATGATCAAATAGAAAATGACAAGTTGATCTTAAGGAGGATTCATCAAATGAAGTAATATTTTCCTTCTTTAATCATTGGAGTTCAGATTCCAAAGTTTGAATTTGTTTTAATAAAGTTTCCCTCAGAATTTCTTCTTTGCTTTTAGACATTGTAATATTGTCTTGATGCGCCTGCTTAGAAGATTGAGATGAGGGAGGAATTAGGATTCAACATAGAATTCTATCTCTAGAAATAGAAAAAAGGAGATAAAGGCTAGAACAACCAAGATGTGAAATGCACCCGACACAAATCGTCGAGAGTATGGCTAGAATAGCTGAGATGTGACTATCGTGTCACAAGGTACAAAATCACAAAAAGGTAGGAAAGAGAACAAAGAGAAAAAATGAGTTTGAGAAAGAATCGATCAGTTCATAACTCAAGACAATCAGTTTCAGACTGTAGACAATAGAGAAATAGGCAATCAGATCTTAGGCAAAAGTTAGATTAGACAAAAAACTCATCAGTCAACAGGAAATAACTCATTGTTTTAGGACACCAAATGATAGATTCACGCAAGAAAGTTCTATTTTGCATGAGGAAACTCATAACTGTGCATGAGAAAATGAAAGCTCACGTGAGGAAGTGCTCAATTTTAGAAATCTCGCGCGAGAAAACTCCAGGTTTCGATAGATCAACTCAATTTTTGAGACAAAAATAAGATTTCAAGACACAGTAAGGATTGTTCTTTGATAGAATTTCTAGATTTAGGGCATTTTTATGATAGTTTAGATCAGCAATCCTAGTTTGAATGTGACAAGCAATCGTTAACAAGCACAAAGTTTTGATCAAACAATAGTGACACAAGAAGTAGTCGCAAACAGTTCTACCAAGGACAAGGCAACTTGGCAGAATCATGGGAGTCTTTGTTTAATCATGATTGGATAGTTTAAGACTCAAAACAAACACTTAGTTATCCCTACAAAAAAATGGTAGAGAAGACAAAATTTGTGCCTCACTATCTTATGCGTATGCGTGCACCTCACACAACAGTGTCACCCTCAAGAGAGAACCCATGTTTTTGGTTATTCAAGGACTTAGAAATATATGTTTGAAGGTTACCCTTAAAGTAGGGGCCAACATCATATACCACCTCAAGCATCCCGGTGCATACCTATGTTGAGAATCTAGGGGAGAGATTCTTCCCCCTCCCTGCGCACAGATTATGTCTTCTTTCGAAGGTGATCCGGGTAGGTATCTAACTAAGAAAGTTTTTAGTGGGATTCCATTCATAATAACCTTTGGTGCCCTTGATACAGGGCTGGGACCTTGCAGCCACACCAACACTTTAAATTCATACACCCTCGCAAGCAGGGCTAGGAGTGGTGTCGCTCAGTACAACAGACAAGGCTTTCTCATGATGATAGTCAGAATCATGAGAAAGAAGTTACCATGGCTTTGCTGTCTTTGGAATCAACAAAGAAGACTTTATTACAGTGAGGTGGAATCACCGACGTTAGGTGTGTACTCACTTGTGTCATTCTCAGAGGTTCAACTTCCAGCAGGCCCTCTAAAGGTGACACAAAACTTGGCTTGGATTCGAGGGTCAGATTTTCTGATTCTCTCAAAGAGAGAAGAGCAGACTTCTCTACCTCTTCACCTTACCCAAACACACAAGACATATTAATCACCAAGATAACTCTCCTCCAACCAATTCACAAGCCTTTGGGTTTTTGATTCTCTCAAAGAGAGAAGAGCATAATCCCCTAACAAGTGAATGTGCTAAAGGTTCATTAACTTTCCTTGCTTCCCTAGGTCTCCATCATGCTAGCAACATCTGGGTCTCAGATTCATATTCCATGGGCATCACTTCCATGTAATGAAGAGCCTATTCCCCTATTTTTCTATCAAGATTCCTAAGAAATTTTAACAAGGCCCTATTTATACTATGTGAAGAAAGCGATAAACAAACACAATGTTTTTTTATAATCTTCGACAACTATCCTACAAGAAAACCATTAGCAAGTTTATATCTTTGTCAAGTGACCTGTAGTCCACTGTTATGCTATCAAAAAAATTAGAAAGATAAAAAAACAATAGCATGTTAGAATGATCAGAAAAAAATAGAAACAATACTTGCAAAATAGTGAAATTTTAAAAAATTGGCCCCGAGTCTCATGCGAGGAAGTACAAGGCTTCCCGCAAGGAATTGCAAGGCTTCACGTGAGGAAGTGAAAAACTTCACATGACCTGCTCAGAATTCTCACTTGAGAATCTGTACATAGAAAAGTATGTCCGTACGACAGAGTACATAATTTTATCAGAAATTTTTTTGAGAGTGAGGTCAGAAATCAATTTTCAGCCCCATAGTGGGTGCCAAAATGTATGTCTGAATGTGACCTCTAAATCAGGCACAAACAAAACATAGTCATTGCTCAATCATCAAATTGCAAAAATGAACATGAATTGTCTATTCCACAAATTTGATTGAATCAACCTGTTGCCTCCTATTTAGTTGGGGTTTTTCAATTACTCTTAGAAAGAGAGTCAAAAACCATGACCATTGCTGAAATGGAGGATTTGAAAGCATTAAAAACTAAAATTGAAACTATTCTATATGATAAATGCCATTACAATCTAAGAATGAAAGTGCATATTTTAATCTAAGAAATTTGAAAGAAAGAATGGAATTAAGCTATTGGATACATAAGCAAACTAAATTAAGATGCAAAATGCCATTAATCTAGATGAGATTAAACTAATTATGCAATAAATGATTGAAAACATAAGAGAATTGAGACAAGAATTTGCTATAGTTTTGATACTCTAAAATTGCTCCTCCCAAATGAAGGAAAGAAGGTCCATAATATAAAAGAACCTGGAAAGAGGATGAAGAATTTCTTGGAAAGAAACGACTGACTCTTCATCTCCATGGAGGAAGGTGAGACAAAATGAGGAATTATTTAATTAAAGAAATGAATTATTGCCACATGAGTGGCTTTTCACATGGAAGTATGGAATTCTTTTGAGGATAATCCATTCAAATAATTAAATAATTATTCAATTCCTTTTGTTTCGTATTAGCTAAAGGGGGTGGAATTAATTTAATTTAAAAGCACTTAGGACTTTAGAATTAAATTAATTAATCATAGGGATTTTTAGCTAATAAATCTTGAAAATTTAGGAATTAAATATAGTTCAAGATTTATGCAAATTTAGGTTTTCTGCATTTGAGACTAAGTCAATTAGAGACAATTAGGAAGGAGAATTTGCCTAGTACAATAGGACTTTGATGATGAGAAAAATGCACCAAAATTGATTAGAATTGTAAGGTGCCAATTTTGGGGTGTTACAGGTGTCATTGATGTGAAGACAGTCAACTACACACAACCCAAAGTGTCACTATAAGGTGCACTTGTGGCCAACCAACAACCCACAGGGCCCACTCAACAAGCATACACTCAAAACCAACCTCCCCCTGTCCAAGCAGCTACTGTGTCAAACAGTCAACAACAGACTCAATGCAAACCATGGTTTCAATTCCAGCAATGATATTTCACACCATTAGGAGAGCCGATAGAATTAGCTTTGCAAAAACTGATATAATCCAACACTATCACTCTCCCAGAAATTAGGGAATTTGAACAAGGTGAAAACAAACCAAGGTGGTATAATGACAATGACTTCTGTGAGTATCTTCGTGTAAAAGGACACAAAACACCTAACTGTTACCGATTGAAACATGCTATCCAAGATCTGATTGACACAAGGGTCATCGATGTAACAAATACCCAAGCCAAAGGAACAACTAATCACACTATATTCAATGATACATTTCATGATCACAACAAAGGGAAAGCCTCTGGGTCTGGTGGATCATCCAAATAGGTCAGCTATACATATGCCAATAGTGATAATGTCATCAATTACCTCAATCCTTCATATAGCCATGTGGCTACAATCACTATCAAAGACCAAGGTAAAAAGTGCGATGTAACAATGCATCATACTAGAGTTGTCTTGTAGGGAGTACCATCCTCATATACTATATCTGCCAATCCTAATGCAACCTCAGATCCACAACAAAGCATAGTGGATCAACTAAAGCACACATCTGCCTAGATCTCCATGTTTGACCTATTGTACATATCTCCGCAACATAAACTAGCACTTGACAAAGCCCTTCAGAATGCAGCTATCCTAAGGGACATAACACCCAAGAGCTTCCAAATGATGGTTAATCATATAGATTCTAACAAACATGCAACATTCACGATCGTGATGTGCCGCCACATAAACCCCTACATAATGATCCTTTACACTTGCTTGTCCAGGTCCACGAAAATGCTATCCGTAGGGTCCTTGTTGATGGCGGGGCTGGATTGAACATCTGTACTCTAAAGTTAATCAAGCAAATAGGCTATTCAAAATCAAGCATTGATGTCATGAGGAGGATAAATATCATAGCTTATGAAGAAGAGGAAATATCCTCTAAAGGTATTATCATTCTACTTGTCCGTATTGGTCTAGTGGTTAAGAACACTCCCTTCTAGATCCTAGATCTTGAGTTAGGATACAACATGTTACTAGGGATACCATGGATACATGAAATGCAAGCCGTACCTTCAACATACCATTAATGCATCAAGTTCCCACACCACGGAGAAGAAATCATCATAGAGGGAGATTCAAATCCTTTCCAATACTGTAATGCAGTCCAAATCAACACTGACAAGTAGGCACCCTTAAACCAAGATGCAAGCATCCCCTCCTCTTCAGATTCAAATCCTAAGGATGTCACACAGAAAGAAGGAAAAAAATCCATTACCGACAAGGGTTGTGGTGAGTACAGCTATGAAGAAGCTTTCACTATTACAAACATGCCTCAGAGCCTAAGAACACATGGCATGTTGCAACTGGTTGTTATAAGAGAATCTCCAAGGCCTGTTCTATTCAGAAATGAACCCATGACTTTTTTTAGATGAGTGGACATTGCAGAAGAAAATCCATTTGAAAAAGATATCAGTACATGGTTGTACCAAGATCCACAAGAGATACTTCAACAAACCCTACCCCTATCAAACTATGGAAATGGTTATACAATGTTATAAAGATTCAGGTACGATGGTACAAATGTTCTGGGGGCAAGACAAGAAGGCTTAATGGAATTGTCACTCCAGCCAACCTAGAGAAACAAAAGAGGGTTAGCCTATGGGCATCAAAGAACCATCCCTATAATCCAAGACATCCCAATTGATTAGGAACAAATAACATAGATGCACCAGGGGAAAAACTCAGAACATGTCTTAATAAGCAACATACTGCAACAGTTGTTGCCCACCGAAGAGGGAACCTCTCAAACCTGAATAAATCTCAACATAGCCATCGATGATAACGAAGGAAGTGAGACATCTGAGGAGCGTTCTATCAAAACTGACTCCCACGAGTACGAGTGGATATCCCTTCATGACTCTGAACCATCAATCCCAGATTATTCACCTCGGTCAGCCACCAGCATAAACCTTGAAGACTTATTTGACCAACTATCCATTAACGACCAACTTTACATAGATAAACATGTCATTCTCCATTCTTCAAGTGATGCGTCCACATCACAGTCTAGGTTTGTTGGAACCCTATCTGAAGTCCCTTTCAACCAAATAGAGTCAAACCAACACAAGGGCCTATGTCTTGTACACCCATAACTAATAGAGTGGGATCAACAAGGATCACCTAATATGGATGTTTTTGAGAATGATGAGGCCATTGCAGACTTCATGGGACTTAGAGAGGGAATGAAATCAGAAGACCATAAAGCAAGTTTCTCCTTTGACCTCGATAGATCAACATACTTTGGGGAGGAAGCCCCTCTTTCCAGTCATCAAAACAAATCAAAAAAGTAAAAAGAATCGTCAGTAAGTGAAAACCAAAAGGCGCTTACTAACACAAAAAATGATAAAAAGCTAAAACAAGACGTATCTTCTAGTGAAAACCTCACTGAGGTGCTAGAATATGGAAAGAAGGAAATCCTCCCCTTGACAGAGGAGAAATTGACATTACTAGCAGAAGAAACATAGGAAGTCAATTTAAGAAATGACAAGAACCTAAATAACATCTACTTGGTGAAATCACTCACCCCAGAGGAGAGAGAATAGTTCATCAGTTTCTTTAAGGTAAGAATGATCAATTTTGCATGGTCCTACTCAAGTATGCCAGGATTAGATCCAAAGCTAGTACTACACCATCTCCCATTGCTACCCAACACCAAACCTGTCAAACAGAAGCTAAGAAAGATGCATCCCCATGTTGCATTGCTAGTCAAGGTGGAATTGAAAAAGCTCCTGGATGCCAAGTTCATAAGACCAATCCTATATGCAGACTGGATATCTAACTTGGTACCAGTTACAAATCACAGTGGTCAGATATGGATTTGCACAAACTTCAGAGATCTCAACATAGCTTGTCCCAAGGATGACTTTCCTTTACCCAACATTGATATGATAGTAGATCTAACTACTGGACATCAAATGGTATCACTCATGGATGGATTTTTAGGGTATAATTAGATAAGGATCACGCCATAGGACCAACACATAACAACTTTCACATGTCCTTGGGGCACATATTGTTGGAATGTCATGCCGTTTGGTCTAAAAAATGCTGGAGAAATGTATCAAAGGGACATGAAAACTATCTTTCATGATCTTATCTAAAAAAAAATGGAAGACTATGTGGACAAAATACTAGCCAAGTCGATGCTTCGCAAGGATCATCTACAAGTATTGGGACCAATCTTTGATAGAATGTAGGAATACAAAGTCTATTTAAACCCAAAGAAATGTGCATTCGGGGTCACAACAGGAAAGCTACTGGGGTTCATAGTGTCACATAGAGGAATCAAAGTAGACCCAGAGAAAGTCAAAGAAATATTGGACATGCCACCACCGTCAAACCTAAGGCAACTAAGGGGGTTATAAGGAAGGCTCCAATCAATCAGGCGCTTCATAGCTCAGCTAGTAGACAAGTGCCACCCATTCCAACATCTACTGCACAAAGACATCAAATTCATATGGATAGAGCAATGTGAACAAGCATTACAAATATTCAAGGACTACCTCCTCAAGTCTCCTATATTGGTTCCACCAGTCCAAGGTAGACCATTGCTTCTATATATCTCAACAATGGAATCAACATTAGGTGTACTCTTGGCACAACATGATGAAATAGGTAAAGAAAGGGCCGTCTACTATCTAAGTAGAACATTGGTAGGATATGAGCTCAACTATACGCCAATTGAAAAGTCATGCTTTGCAGTTGTCTTTGCTTCCCAGAAGCTGAGACATGATATGTTGAGCCAGCAAGAAAAGTTGATCGCACATATTGATCCTTTAAAGTACCTCCTAAGAAAAGAAACACTCATCAGATGACTTGCAAAGTGGGTAATGATCTTAAGTGAGTTTGACATTGAGTACATAGATAGAAAGGCCATCAAAGGACAAGTGATTGTAGACCAACTAGCAGAGGCACCTATTTAGGATCATCAGCCTATCATTTTTGACTTTCTCGATGAATCTATTATGACACTACAATTGGAGATCAAGGTATGGAAACTATACTTTGATGGGTCATGCACGAACCATGGTGCAGGGGCAGGCATAGTGCTCATCACTCTAGATAATGATACAATTCCAAAATATTTCAGACTCAACTTCCCCTACACAAAAAACATAGTAGAATATGAAGCATTGGACATCGGTTTGAAGATAGAAATTCAATGGAGAATCAAGAACATTAAGGTCTATGAAGATTCACAGTTGGTCATTAGCCAAGTCAACAATGATTATATGAAAAAATATGAGAAGCTAATACCATACAGAGCCCAGATGGAAAGATTACGCACCAAGTTCCAATACATCTTCTTCAAGAAAGTACCACGAGCTTAGAACAAAGCTACAGACGCGATGGCTACCATAGCATCACTAATCGATATGCTAGGCAACGAAACACAATTCCAATTTCTAGTAGAAAAACTCTTGGTGCCATCACATCAAGCATCCATCACAGAATCAACATGCATGCTTGTTGGTCCTGAAACCCATGGTACCAAGATGTATACAACTATCTCCAAAATAGTGTCTTACCTTCCAACTTGTATAGAAACCAGAGAAAGTCCCTTATCCACAAAGCCTCTAGGTATACCATCCTCTCAACTACTTTATATAGCCAAAGCTAGATGGAACGCTACTACGATCTCTCACTTCCATGGAATCCCAGAGAGCTCTATACAAGGTACAAGAAGGAATTTGTGGAACCCACAGAGGTGGCAACAACTTAGCTAAGAAGATCATCCGCATGGGATACTACTGGCCCATAGTAGAGATAGATGCACACAAACATGTACAAAGGTGTAGGAAATGTCAAATTCATGGAGACCTCATCCATGGACCAGCCCAAGAACTAAATCCTATCACATCACCATTTCCATTTTCTATGTGGGGATTTGACCTAGTGGGTAAAATTACACATTATTCAGAAAATGGACACAAATACATCATAGCAGCAACATATTACTTCACTAAGTGGGTGGAAGAAATTCCCCTCACTTACATTACCGAGAAGCAAATATCAATGTTTATACTTAACCACATCATCTATCGATACAGGATCCCTCGAACCATCCTCACAGATCACGGTACGCCTTTCCAAAACAAAGATGTCAAAGAGATATGTGAACAGTTCCATATAAAACAAGGGTTCTCTTCATGTTATTATCTTCAAGGGAACCTGAAGCTACAAACAAAACAATTTTGAAAATCTTGAAGAAAACAATCAACGAATCAGGACGAGACTGGCATTTACAACTTAGTTTCACATTATGGGCATACAGAACTAGCATGAGAACACCTACAAGAGCCACTCCTTTCTCCCTAGTCTATGGATTAGAGGTGGTACTACCCCTCCAAGTGGAAATCCCATTCCCAAGAATATCATTAAAGAAAATTATTACATATGAAGACTACAGAGTAGCAAGGCTCAGTGAACTGGAGTTACTAGATGAAAGAAGACAACATGCCTTCAACCACTTACAAGGCTATCAAAATCACCTTAGAAGGAACTATCATAAGAAGGTGTGGTCACAAACATTTGAGGTAGGAGACCTTGTCCTCATGGAAAATCAAAAGAACCAAGCAGAAAGAGTGAAACTAGGAAAGTTTGAGCCTAACTGGCTAGGACCATTTGTCATTATCATCTCAACCCACAGTGGGGCATACCAACTGGAAATACTAGAAGGAGATCAGATCCCTGGATACATCAATAGCATGCACCTCAAGAGGTTCTATGCTTGAGGTTTCTATGGTTAAGGCACCTATCTGCATATTCAGAAAATACCAAAAAAAACAAAAAAATACAAAATGTTACCTTGGTGAAAACTTGGCATCAGGTGCCTTGGCAACAAAAAAAAAATAAAAAAGCAAAATAATAAAGAGAAACAAAATCGCTCTCTTGGTGAAAACCTGGCAAACATGTGCTATTGAGTAGGTACCTTGGTGAAAACCTGGCAAACATGCACCAAGTGTTCAAATCCAGCTTCACCATCAATGAACTCCAAGATCAAAAGCTTGAGCACACTTCAAATGCAAGACTGACTACCCAAGCTATATCTAGAAGCACATTACCCTCTAAGCACCAACACTTATCGATGGTTAGTACTTGTCCACCAAACTAGGGGGCGATTCTAAATGTCCAAAAAAAATCCCTAAAAATAAAAAAACTCATCAAAATTCTAAAAAGATCAAAATGTTATGAGAAAATCAATCTTCATAAAAAACAATAAAAAAATTACAAAATACCAAGCAATAAACCATCTCGGTTATCAAGAGAGCAAAGGGAAATCATGCCCAGTCAATAAATGTCACAATCATGAGCTTTGCGAATCAACATTGGGCCCATATGACACAGCTTTATTAATCTACCAGAAAGCAAACTGGCGACCAAGCCAATCTATCAAATGTCACAATCATGAGCTTTGCGAATCAGCATTGGGCCCATCTGACATAGCCTGATCAGCCATCCAAATTGATCAAATCAATCAAATCCTATCAATCATCTTACACAGTGATGGATACGCTCAAAACTAGACAGGCGAGTCTTATATGAGTCATCTATTACTGAAACTAGACACACTCAAGCAATCAAGACAATCAAGCCTATGAAAAGAGTCAAGCCAATCAAGATAATCCAACTGAATCAAGGAACCATCCAAAAATGTTGACTAGGTCAGTCAATCAGTCAAATGTCAGTCTATATTTTGTGGTTATGTTCTTATGCTTCTCCAGGATCCACCATGTGAGGAGAGTAGCTATGATAGATCATTACTTATTTTCTTTGATTGATGTTTGTTGAATGTTCACTTCAATTTCAGGGCCATGATGATTTAGGATAAATGTGGTAGGCACTGTCACTTATCTAGCAGCCACGCAGTTCCACGATCTGAGCTTAACCATGGGAAAGAATTGGACATTCCTTCTCTTTTATCTACTTGTTTAGTTTATAGAATCAAGAGCTTGTGGTGCTATTCAAATGGACTCTGAGTAAGTTGTAGTTCTATCTTGGTTTCTATGGTCTTTTATTTTTTGCAATCAAGAGCTTGTGATGTTATCCAGATGGACTCTAGGTGCTTAGGAGTTCTATCTTGTTTGCTTTGGTCTTTTCTTTATGGAATCAAGAGATCACAGTGTTATCCAGATAGACTTTGGGTGCATAGGAGTTCTATCTTGGTTTCATTTTTTTTTTTTTATTTAGAGGGCAAAGCAATATCCAGATGGTCAATATCTGGGTGCTTTTGGCTCTCTTTCTTTTCAAACAGGGAACATAGTTGAACCTAGATGGTCAATATTTGGGTGCACTAAGTTCTCTTTCTATTCAATCTCTCTACTCCATCCAATTATCAAGAGGTCGTGGTGGTATCTAGATGGTATGTGATATGGATGTAATGGACGCTCTGTGGAATTTCAAAAAATAAATAAATATGCAATGATGAAAACTATTGGAAACAAGGGCAGCGACTTGGGACACTCATCTTTTCTATCGAATCATATCTATAAAAAAAAATATTATTTTCTATCATTCCATATCTATTAGATCATTCTCGGCAGGAACTGCACCCTCATAATGGCACCTCCAATACTCAGTCTCCCTTTGGGCATTACACCCAGATCTATAATATCTGTCCAATACATCCCGGTGAGAAGCATCCTATACACTATCAATAAAAGATCAAACCTCAGCTTGAGCCTGTCACTCTCTAGCCTCTGCCACAGCCGTCTTGGCCTCGGGTGCTGTAACTCTAGCCTCCAAAGTAGTGACATGTGCATCAGAGGAAGCAAGTCTGGCCTGTAAATCAGAAATCTACTATGTAAGTCTCTCTAGATCAGAAGGATATATGTCTATCCCTCCCATAGCCACATCCATGTCACCCTCCTCCACTGTATCACCCAATCCCTCATCTCCCCTCCCTCTCACCACCCAAGAATCATCCTCACTCTCTGAACTCTCCCTAGTATTGCTTCCTATACTGCCATTACCAATAGATGAGGTCATACCTGCACTCTCGGCATCCAAGGCCTCAACATTTATATCCCCTATCTCAATATCTACGTCCTCTACAACCACCCTCTCCTCCACCCTCGGAGCCAAAACAACACCAATACACTTATGTACTCTTGACACTAACTGAGTTGCCCCCTCCTCCATCGCCTCCTCATCCTCCAATAAAACACTCAACCCAACTCTTTGTGTACTAGTCTCGCCACCACTATGCCCACCCCTCGTCCAAACTCCACCACCAGCACCCCCAGGACCAGGATCATCTCCCCCCTCATCTCCC
Organism: Thuja plicata; assembly: GCA_018584345.1. NCBI lineage: Eukaryota > Viridiplantae > Streptophyta > Pinopsida > Cupressales > Cupressaceae > Thuja > Thuja plicata. The sequence continues at coordinate 718,760 of MU226773.1, read as the reverse complement.
CTCCCCCGTCCTCCATCTCTACCTCCATCCTATCTTCCATCTTGACCACCAACCCTACCTCCATCCCGGCCTCCAACCCTACCTCTTTCATGGCCACCATCCCTCCCTCCATCTCGACCTTCCCTGCCTTGTCGTACCTGATGACGCCTCCTCATGAGAGTCCTAGCAACGAGATGCGACACATCAGTAAGTGAAACTAGCCAGGTTTGTGCCCAATGAGCATCATACTGAGGAGTAGTGCCTACAAAATATCAAATTCAATATCAGTACCATATTAGATAAGTAACAATTATCGTAAGCCAGATACACTAAAATTGCAGTAAGGAATTGAACACAAATGCATAGAACAATTGTACTTACATCTACAACAGCAGATCACCATGTCCACGCCACAGGAAGTAGGACTATAAAATCAGTCCACGTAGTGTCTAATGAAATGACAACACCCCAGACTGTAACATCCCTCGACCTACGAGAAAAATAGGCATATGTGTCGGACACATCCGTTCGCTCTCCGAACTGTTAGAACACACTGTCACTGTTGTGAAAATCAATCATATGAACATGGTCAGTGACATGACCAATCATGTATCTCCACTAGCAGTAAAAAGGAAGATGGACATCCTCTCCATCCCATATAGGGCACTCTCTATACGGTCTCCAAATGAAATAGGGCATCATGTCTAACTGCTGACACCAATACAACAGATGACCCATGTGGGTCTGGACGATGACTCCATCATACATGAAAACATATGGCCTGTCTACAGGCAGATCATGCTTACCAATGGAATGATATACAACAGTGTGCTCCCACACCCATATCTGCAAGAGGGTAGCACCATAGCCGAGCAACTTACCATTAAGGTAAGCCGCATAAAACATATAAAAGTGCATATGCACCAAGAAACATGGCCCACATGCATAAATAATATGATCGAGGACCATAATCTATAGAATAGAACCAAAGCTGATAGAAAATCTGCGCTGGCATCGATCAGGGCATAAGATGCCACATATCAAACTATCTAGTAAGGTGGACAACCTATCAAGGCCCAAGCCAAATCAGGACCAGGGAATATCATATGCACTAGATAAACCAAGCTGGTCCTAGGGCAATCCAGATAGCTTAGTCAAAGCAATAGTACTAGGTCAGGTAGCATACTCCACAAGTGCACCCTGGATCAGAAGCTGAAGGATGCAGTACACATCCTCCAAAGTAACAGTACACTCTCCAGTGGGTAACCAAAAAGTGCATGTCTCAGAATGCCATCGCTCTACAAGAGCCAAGATCAGACTCCTATTGGTCATGATCTTTGGCATGTAACAGATCCAGTATAAACCTAAGGCCCTAAGAACTAACCTCTCATCCTCCAATAGTTGGAACCTGTAGACAAGAACAACCAGTCTAAACTCTCGACGACACTGAATCCTCCCGGTTAATTGCACATAGCAAAAAAATTATAAATATATCAGTATCAGTCATAGATGGAAGTTACAGACACTAGAATAAGTAGATATGAGATAAGGAAATCAGGTAAACAGTTACAAATTAGCAATTGCGGTAATAAAACCTACATATGCGGTACTGTTATGCGATTGCGAAACACAACAGTCAATTGCGGTAATCGAAATGCAATTGTGACATGAAAACAAGGCAAATGCAAAACTCTTATCAATTGCAGAACTAAACCAACAATTATGACATTCAAACTGCAATTGTGGCAAAATTGTAGACAATTGCGGCACATTATGCAAAATATCAGAAAACAACAATTTTTAAAAGTGAGAAATAAATGCATTAATGGCACGCAAAGAGATAAAACTCACCAGACGTCCTGCACCAGATGGCCTCTGATATGTTTAGACTCGGTTGGATATGCGTGTCACTCTAGGAAGGCCCGCCATCGAATGAAAACAAGAGAAAAAAATAAAGAAAACTAAAGACAAACTCACCAAGATTTCAAGAGATCCAAGAAGGCAATGTGACAAATGAAGGACTCTCTTGGCTACTTATAGGGGTTTCCAGAAACCCTAATTTCTCTAAGAGGTCTGATTTTTCTTCCCGGTCCCCAGAAACTTTGACAATCAATATCAGAGGCAATATAAGGAGTTTTCAAATCAGTCAGCTACCCAGATTCAGAAATTATAGTTTCAAAAAATTAACACTCATGTCGCGACTTTTCGCTCAAATTTGTTGAGAGGGCATAAATACACCTACTATCACCGGGCAAAGATCAAAATCAAAGAATCTTTGACACACTGTGACAAGTCACATCGCATCAAAGAGGGGCAAATATAGACACCCTAAAATGGACAGGATTGCAACTTTACATTAAAAACACTAATTTTCATCTATTAATTAATGGTTTTTAATCATTAATTAATCATCTATTTTCCTCTGAATTCATTCCCCAAATCATCTAATCAAATTCCCAAAATTAATTAAATAATTAATTTTATTTAATTAATTAACTTTAATTGATTAATAACCATTAATTAATTAATTAAGTTCAATTTCCTATAGTTTAAATTCAA
>MU226773.1:705306-716172 GCA_018584345.1 Thuja plicata | reverse complement strand
AGTTTAAATTCAAATATTTAAACTTACTAATTAAATTCTTCCAATTAAATTAATTTAATTTCATCAAATAAAGTAATTCTAAATAAAAAAGAATTCAATTATCTCACATGTTGAAAACATTAATTAAGTAAATGAATTAAATATTTATTTATCTTCAAAGAGATAACTCCAATCAGATCACATGGGGTACTCCACCCATCTCTCTAGTTCACATGGGTAACTCCACCCACCTCTTCAGTTCTAAAAGGTAACTCACAATTAGTTCTTTAGTCAACCAAACTCTATCTCCTCTTTACCGATTGAAGAGGTGAAGTTTACTGATGGCTTCTCCAGTTCCTTTTAATCTCAACCATTCATATCATCCCCAATTCCTATATAATAAACCCTTCATAACCATTTGAAGGATCCAGGATTTCAAGCTCTCATGCGCCATTACTCTGTCAGTTTGGTTATAGCATTCAAGCCATCTTGCGATCACACATACATTTCAAGTATCAAATTCTCGATGCTTCTCAAGTCATAGACGCTGCCCACACAAATACTGAGCATCAAAAACAATGTTTCAGAAGGAGTAGAGAGAGACAATAGAAGCTTCAAGCACTTTGGGGTTTGCATTCATTTGTTTTCCTTTCTTTGCTTGTACATTTTATTGGTTACATTTCAAGTTATTCATTTTAGTAGTTCTTGGGTATTTGATTTCTATCATTGTAAACCATTGCTACTAACCCCCACCTTTGGAAAGCTTGGGAACCACGAATCATAAAAGAGAGGCGTACACAAATAAATATCTTAATTGAGTGGACTTAATAAGTCTAATTGTAAAATCCTTGAGAAAGGTGACATTCTAAAAGAGTGTTCAAATCCCTCTAACCATACCACTCCTAATAGGGTGAAGATCTTAACGGGTCCGAGGTAAATCCCCTAATAGGGTCACATATAAAAATTTGTATTGTAATCTTTAAAAGGATTGGCTTTTAACTGAGCATACTTCAGAAGAGTATATTTATTTGTGGGTGACAATTCCCACATAGGTTTTTTCCAAATTGGATTTCCTTGTTAAATCTGGTGTTAAATGTGTTGATTGTTTCATGTGCATGATATTTACTATTTATGAAAGTTACTATTTGAGTTATTGAATTTATTTGATGATTTAGTTGTTGTTTTTGTTTACCCTAATGACTTGACTCAGAGTTAACTTTTAAAGTTTAATTATCATATTTTTATGACTCACCCCCTCTCAGTAATCCAACAAAGACTAATAATCTTGTGGTGTTTTCAGGTTTCTTAAATCTACATCAACCAAATGATCGTGCTTCTTTAATGATTATTTAGGCACCTAGTCTAATTAGGGGATTTCTTGTGTGAGCTGCTAAGCATTAGGGGATTATGCTCTTTTTAAGTTTAGGGAAGATTATAAACCTAGACATGTTTGAATTTTCTTAGACAAGTAATCTTTTGGGATAACTATTACCCAAAATTTCCCATTACATGTGAATTCTGGCTATAAGTGGAGGAAAATGCGGCTCCCACAAGGGTAGAGCCCAGCTTGTAAATTCTGCAATATTTCCTGGTTCTATCTTTCTCTCTATGAATTTCTAGGCCCTCTATTTTACCCTATTTCATGAAAGAAGGCCTAAGTGTTAAAAACCCTATAAAAATTTAGCATAAACCCTAGTTCGTCCATGACCTCTTCTATTATTTCATTACCTTTCCCAAGCGACTTAAGTTCTTTTAAGTCATGTGCGCATTTCTGTTTGCCCTTTGGTCACTTAGTCGCGCAAGGGAAAAGGAATATACTATATCATTCAGTGATCACGAGACTGCCTTTGTCATGAAGTCTCCCAAAGAAAAGAAATATACTCTCAGGATATTGAGACTTAGCATTGATCATTCAACCAAATCTGATCTTACGATAGTCGCTAAGTCTCCTGATGCAACTCTCGATTAAAAAAAGGTCTGAAGATCCTGTGATTCAGTGTATTTCTAACTTCAAAAGTGACCTGAGTTTGAAGATTAGTTGAGTTAAAAGCTTATAGTCGCTAAGTCTCGTGATGAACCCAGAGTCAACCAAATGTTTCAGTGACTCAGTGGTTTAAGGATTTTAGTTAATCAAGGTTAAGCTGAAGTCAAAGCTAGGGTAATCAAGATCCAACTTGTACAAGATGACACATGAATGCCATGTGGCAGATTTGCAGGGGTCAGAACAGTGACAGGGTAGAATTCATGGCATAGGTGGCCACTAACATGATGGAGTGACACATGGCAGTAAAATATTTTAGGCATTATGTGCTTAGTCGCCAAGTCTCTAAAGAAATTCAAAAGGTCAACGAAGTTTATGATATTTCACGCAGACTGTCGATGGAAAAATAATTTGGCAGTTGTTCCTGAGCCTCATAAGAAAATCATGGTTATGAAAAATGATTAGAGATCACGAGAATCCTCAGTTTCCAAGTCTCGATAAGAACCTAAGGCAAGAGGTGAGTCAGGTTAGGATCACTGTAGTCTCCAAGTCTTGTAAGAGAAAAGAATATTCTCTTAGTGTTACGAGACTTAACGCTAATCATGTGATCTTGTTTTGATCTCACAGTGGTTGCATAGTCTCCAAAGGGAATCAGAGTTAAGAGAATGTTATCCTGACTCAGTGACAAAGAATTCTAGGTAACCAGAGTGAAGAGAAGTGAACCTAGGTTAAAAGCAAGTCAACAGAGATAAAGAGAGCAGTGGAGATCAATGGCTGTGCTTTAAAAGAAAAGGTCAAAGATTATTTGGACCATTGATAGGATCATTCTCGCACCACCTGTGACTGTTGCTCATTCAAATATTTAAAAATTCAAAAAATATCTGATCTCATAGCTCACGGCGGTGAGACAATATTTCAAGATGCAAACAAAGAGATGGTTCGAGAAAAATTCTCAGGCTACATTTATGGAAAGATGGAAGATATTCAAGGATATATATGATTGTATCAAATATTTCTACATGCATTAAATGAGAAAAATTGACAATATTAGGGTTTTTGTATTGTTTATCCAAGATCTATTGTAAACCCCAATTTCTAGAATTTGAATTGTTCCCTGAGCCTGCGTGCTAGAGGAACATATATATATATAAGTTAGTTTTTAAGATTTTTAACTTAGAGTTTTTCCAATTGGCGCAAGATTTTCTGTTGCATTTTCTTTGCCCCTCAAATATTCACTTCTTGTAATCTTTCATTGAAATAGAGGTTTTGTATGAGCTTTCTGTAGCATTTTTTTTTCATAAAGCTTTTCTTTATCTGTATTTCTCTTACTGGAATATATATAGTTGCTTATGCTAGAGAAATCTTAGAGTTCCAGAGCCTTTCTTCCTTTCAGCATCTTTGTGTACTCCTATGGATTTTGTTCATCCCTTGCTACTTTGTCTCACTCCTGTGCCTATTCACTGAAGTGAATGTCTGTTTGCAGGTCACAATCTGTGTCTAACTTTGCTTGGGAATGTTATTTCCTGTGAAATTTGTTCTTTCCTCCAATAGCCTCTTTCCATTCCAGACCTCTCTGTGAAATACTTATGCAAGCCTATTAAGAAAGATTGTGTTCTACTAGATATGAGAACCTTCATGCTAGTTTGGTTACTGTGTCATATTTCAAGTTACCTTCGGTGTATCACCTAGTAGGATAGTTTGCTTTCAGTTATTTCGCTTTCAATTTATCCTTCCATCCCTTTTCCTTCAAATTTAATTTTTATGTGAAAGAGAAGATTAGGTGATTATCCAAGAGGAACCGGCCTAGAATCTGGAGGCTTCACTTTAAGTTAGCATAGGTCCCACAACCTCGAAGTGATTCCCATGTTATACTAGATTATCAAGACCAAGAGAGCTTGAATAGGGTGCAAATTTAGTGTATAAAAGTTCTAGCACGCCTGGTGGGACTACTACTAAAAGAAGTGTATTTGCAAAGCTATGCTATCTCTAATATGTTAAGTACATTGCAACAAACCTAAAGAGGTTTCATTTCAAAGCATATATGGCAACTCCATTGGTGTAGAGAACATAAGATCTAGTCTTGTTAAAATTTTTATGAGAAAGGTTGAGACAAGGAGCTCAAAGTCCTCTGAGTTCTCACAGCTGGCCTTGAATATAAGTTATTGCAGATCATCTTAGATAGAATCCCCTACAAGGAGGGTTCAGTCTACACCACCTACTGCAGAGAGGAGACCTTTTCCTTTCCATTCAAGAAGGAGAGGAAGTTCCCTAACTGGGGAGCTACAAGAAGATTTAGCTCCACTACCCGATCTAAATGCAAATCACACAGTTGCTTCCCAGTAGATAACAACTCCTACAACAGCCAGAAAATTTGCCTTTGTGCCCTTCAATCAAGGAAGTCCATAGAAATTTTCTCAAAACATCACGATGTGCCTTTAGCAACACTCAAGAGTCTTCCTGACTTTATAGGAGAAAGATAAACAACTACATGTGAACACATAAGAGATGCAGCCACCATATGTAGTGTGTATCATATCACAGAAGAAGATGTGGCTACCAAGCTCTTAGTATCCTATTTCAAAGGTAAGGCCTTATAATGGTTTATAACTCTAGCTATTGGTTCAATTGATTCATGGGATAGATTAGGTGAATCATTAAGTAGATATTTTGAGGATAAATCAGATTATTCATCTCTGGTTGAGAAATTAGCAACCATTAAGAGAGCTCCTCAAGAGAAAATGATAGACTTTAATAATAGATTTCTCAAGACATGGAATAGAATTCCTATCTCAGTAAGACCTTAAGCTGACCATGCCTTCCTATTTTTCTAAAGGAGTCTGAATAGCAATATCTCTGTCATGATTAAATCCATGGGAGGTACTTCATTGCCTTAGGCCTTTGACATTCCTGTCAAGGCTGAAAATTGTTTAATCCAAGCAGGCATGATAGCCCCAAGGCCTCCCAATGCCTATTTCCCCCAATATTCAACCAATAATGCCTTTGAGTATCCCTACATTTACTTTGATACCCACTATAGTAGCACCTCAATCCAACACTATCTATGAGGAATCCAAAGCAGGTTTTTCCCAAGAACTGCAAGCAATGAAAAGTGATCAACAAGCAACAAATATCTTGTTACAAATTGGTCAACAAGAAATGACAAATATGTTGGAGACTCTAACCAAAGATTTGACCAATCTAAAGAAGAAAAATCAAGGAAACATACCACCCCTTCAACCATAGGCTGAAGGTCCCAACCAACAATATCAAAATCAGGGACCATCTTATCAACATAATAAGCCACTATACCAAGGAAATTACCAAGTTCAAAGGAAGAACTTCAATTAAAGGCCATTTCAACCTTATAATTCCACACCTCTTAGCTCTGCAAATCCAACAAGAGATATAGTTCCAAGTCAAAATAATCTAGTCTTGGATAATGAATGGTGTTTTCCTTGCAATCAACCACATAATCAGGATACATGCTCAAATGGGCGGATGAACCAAGTACTGATGGTTCATAATGCCTCACATACTCAATCAGAGGCTTCTTATAATGAGCCAGTTCCTCAGCAAGAGGCACAATATAATGAGACTTCTCTCCTCAATTGGGAGTAGCAAGAATTCAATAGAGTAAATGGCGAATCCACCATAGCAGCCAACACTCGGTCTAAGAGAAGAGATCAAGACATAGAGTGAATAGGAGATGGAGCTAAAGCTACTACATCTACAGATACATCACATCCTTCTATTCCTACCATACTAAAGAATAATTCCATCATTCTAGTCAAAGAGGGCCAATTTCCTAAGGTATTTGAGCCTATCATAGTGAAGAAACACCAAAGAGTACACACATCAGTGCCTTTTAACATTGTACACAATATGAAGAAGGAAAATGTTACTATGTCTATGTGGGACTCCTTGGCTACTGCAGGACAACCTAAAATATTGAAGAAAGCAATGACTAAAGAGGTAATTCCTCAGTAGTCTACAAAGGAAGCTGCTAAGCCATTGTTGGTCAATGCTGATCAAAAGAGGGAGACTTCAAGTAGCAACTCCAAGGCAGGTTCCATACAAGGTAGAAATTTGAAACCACCTCCCTTTTATGTATCGTTAATTATTGGAAAATCTTTAGTACATAATTGTATGGTAGATAGTGGGGCTACTAGCTCTGTCATGCCCAAAAAAGTAGCTGACCAATTGGGACTTAAATATGAACCTTTCCAAAAGAAGGTAACCCAACTTGATGGTTCTTTAGTAAAAACCATAGGTTTGGCCAAGGACACAAGCTTGATTCTCCTTGCAAGCCCCAATTTTTCTATCCTACTTGACATATACATCATAGACCTCCCTGCCTTATTTTCCATATGTTTATCAAGGGAGTTCACAACCAAGATAGGAGGCTATCTTTCTTCTGACTAGTCTCATATGATTTTCCATACTAGATATGGAACCAAGGTTACTATCAACTCTGAATCAATGGTAACACACCATATAGAACCTTATGTGTCTAATGTACTCAATACAAGCTTCCTTGCACTTGACATTAATGATTTCCCAATCATCAGAGAAGAAGAAACTAAGATAGAAATATCCCTGATATCTATCTAGATGAGGTCGAATCAGAAAGAGCCTTAGAAGCCTAATCCAATGTTATTTGGGATGCTGGTTTGGGAACTATTTGGTACAAGAAAATGAATTCAAAGAACCAAATCTTCTCAAAACAGATACTGAGTTAGAAGATCAGGGCAACCAAGTTTGGGAGCTATTCTTAGATGGTGCTAGAAGCAAACATGGATCTAGTGGTGGTGCCATGATAATCTCTCAAAAGAGGGAAAACTATTATACAACTTTTAGATTTAGCTTCTCTTGCACTTGAAATACTGTTTAATATGAGAGCCTAGTGAATGGATTGGAGTGGGCTAGAAAAAGAGGGATCAAAGACCTAAAGGTTTATGGTGATAGTGAGTTAGTTGTGAGCCAAGTGAGAGGGATAAGTGAAACCAAAACTGACACAATGAGAGCATACAAGCATAGATTTTGGGATGCATTTGAAGAGTTTAATGCTTTAAATATTGTTCCAATTCCTAGAAAATTGAATAGAATGTAGACAAATTAGCTACTGTTGGATCCCAATATGATATCCCTAATGAAATTTCAATGCAAAAGGATTGGCAACATATTAAAGTATATGTCAGGCTTTCTATTCCTGATAATGATGTTAATTGGCAAGTGTTTGACAATGATGAGAAAATTCTGCAATTCTTTTTTGAAGAAGATGTCTTTTTAGAGCATAACCAAGACAAATTGATGCAGAACTATGGTGATCAAGTGGTACAACTTAAATCAAATAAAATTCCAAAAGGACTTGTCACCCTATAGTCTATCTTCAAAAAAGATGACCAAGCACAAAAGAGTACGGTTGGCTTGGTAATTCAGCAAGAACATTGCACTGACCTAGAGCTGGAGCCAGGTAAAAGCTTGAAATTTGGAAATATTAATATTGATTCAAAGAAGCAAGCTTATGTCCAATTATTTCAAGAATTCAGTGATATATTTTCTTGGAAATATGAATATCTCAAAGGTTTCAACCCAACACTTTCTCAACATACAATTGAATTGGAACCAAATTCCAAACCAGTAAGACAGAAACAAACACCTGTCAACCCCAAGCTAGAGCCACTTATGCATAGAGAGGTTCTCAAATGAATAGAAATTGGTATTATTTACCCCATAAAACATACTAGTTGGGTTTCCAACCTCATTCCTATCAGGAAGAAGAATGGGGAGCTAAGGTTGTGTGTTGATTTTACGGATCTAAATAGAGCATCCCTAAAGGATCGCCATCCATTTCCATCTATGGAACAAATTTTACACTGTGTTTCTGGATCAGAATACTTCTCACTGTTGCATGGCTATTTAGGGTACAATTAGATCCTATTTCATGAAGAAGATCAATATAAGACTGTATTTACAACAAAATGGGGAACCATGAATTATCAAAAGACACCTTTTGGTTTGTCAAATGCAGGTGCTAATTTTCAAAAGATAATGGATATGGCCTTTAAGAGCCTCATGTTCAAGTTTGTACTGGTCTATTTAGATGATATAAATGTTTATTCTAAACATGCAGCAGATCATATCAAACCTTTGAGGAAAATATTTGAAAGGTGTAGAGAGTTTGGGATTTCCCTTAATCCCAAGAAATGTTTGTTTGCAGTCCATGAAGGAAAATTGTTGGGATATATTGTATCCAAACAAGGAATTATAGTAGACCCTGAAAGGATTGCAGCTATTATAGAGTTACCTCTACAACCTCATAAGAAAAGTCTTCAATCTTTCATAGGAAGGATTAAATTATTCAGGCATTTCTTGCCTAATATTGCAGATTTATTAAAGCCTTTAACAACGGTGCTAAAAAAGAGCTCATCTTTTAGCTAGAGCAAATAAGGGAAGGCTAATTTTCAAGCTATCAAAGAAGCTCTAACAGAGGCTCCTACCTTATTGAACCCTAATTTCAGTAAGGATTTTATCCTTTATGCTTATGGAGGCCCTGATGCCATATTTGTGATACTAACTCAAGAGAACTCTGAAGGATTGGAGCAGCCTATTGCTTTCTTTAGCAAAGGCCTGGAAGAGTATGAACATAAATATTATTTTGTAGAGAAACATGCACTTGTTGTGGTAAAAAGTCTCAAAAGGTTCAGATATCTATTTACGCACAACAAGGTACAATTGAGGGTTATTCATCTTAGTGTCAAAGAGTTCTTGCTTTCTAGATACCTGGATGAAAAAAGAGCTGGTTGGATTACCAAAGCCATGGAGTATGACATTGATATCCAAATAAATAAGTTGGTTAGAGGAAGAGGTATTTGTCAGCATTTGACAAGGGATGAAGGTTCAAAAATCCAGAACAAGAGAATGCATCTCTAGTTGTGCATTCTACAGAAGAACATGCCAAGGCAGTAGGTTGGTTGTCTAACATGGTTCCTTTTTTGAAGACAGGTGAATGCCCTACAAATTTATATTCAGCCAAAAGAAGATATTATAGATTGAAATCTATACCCTTTGTGCTGATTGATGAGATTTTTTTTAGAAAGGATCATAAAGGTGTCCTCTTAAGATGCATAGATTCGAATCAAGTGGCAAGTGTCCTGAATGAGTTTCATGATGGACCTTCTGGAGGTCATTTTTCTCCAAGGACCACTACTTTTAAGATCATGAGGGCTGGATACTATTGGCCAGCTATCTTCAAGGAGAGTCATGATGATGTGAGAAAATGCGTAAAGTGTTCTATGTTTTGAGGAAAAGAAAAACTTTCAGCTATGGCCCTCCAACCAATTAGAACCGAACAACCTTTCATAAAATGGGGCATTGATTTTATAGGCCTAATTAATCCTCCATCTAGTGCAAGACATAAGTGGATCATAACTACAATAGATTATTTTACTAGATGGACAAAAGATATCCCACTAAAAGAAACCAATGAGAGTGTTGTCCAAAGATTTTATGATGACATTGTTCATAGATTTGGCACTCCAAATTCTATCATATTAGATAATGCACTTGCATTTACAAGCCTCAGAGTAACTGAATGGGCACTCAGGAATGGAATTTATCTGAATACTATTTCCAGCTATTAGCCCCAGGGTAATGGTCTAGCAAAGTCTACAAATAAGGACTTGATCAGAATTTTCAAGAAGACTTTGCAAGAAAATCAAAGAGACTGGCATTCCAAGCTTAATTCTACCTTATGGCTAGATAGGATAACCCCAAAGAAAATCATTGGGAATTCTCCTTATATGCTGGTTTATGGCAAAGATTCCAGATTATCTATTTCAACAAAGTTACCAGCATTGGACCTTGCCAAACAATTTGTTCTCTTTGAAGAAGGAGATCTCTTAAAGGTAAGGTATGCTCAATTCCTGGAGCTAGAAGAATTCAGAAACAAGTCTATGCAAACCATGGAATTCCAATAGATCCAAACTAAGAAGAATTTTGATAAAAGGCCTAGAGCCAGGAATTACAATATTGGAGATATAGTCCTCAAGTGGGATGAATACAAGTCCAAGCCTGGTAGACATTAAAAGTTTGATTCCTTTTGGGGTGGACCATTTGTAATCATAGAATGAAAGGAACATAATGCATTTCAATTATCAACTCTTGGAGGAGATGCCTTGTCGATATTAGTCAATGGTTTCAATCTCAAGCCCTGTTTCGAGGTTTATCAGATACACAGGGGAGTGAACTGATAGAAGATGCTGAAGAGAAACTGATGAAGGATTAACTTCATGCAGTCCTAATCAATCAAGCTGAGGGAGAGCTCAAGTATTCTGCAGACACCGACGGATAGTGAATCATAGCATCATAGAGCAGAAAGAGTTAAGTACAAAGTAATTAAATTGATACATTGATCAGAAAGACATTGTAAGTAAATAGATCTGAAAATCTGCAATTCAGTTGCATTAGAAAAAGGTCATTTTGTTTCAGTTTAACCATTGAAGCATTAAAGTCTCTTAACAGAGTAGGACTTAATAGTCTTTTGTAATTGAGTTATATCCTAACAGATTACCAGAAGGTTGACTCATGATAGTAGCACCGTTCTTACCTAAAGCCTATTAATAGTCTAAGAAGGAGGCTGATTCAAGGATGGTAGTAAGATTTTGCATAAAGCCTATTGACAGTCATGAGACTGATTCAAGGATGGTAGCATAGATGCTAGATACTTAGTGACAACCTATGTATCAAAAATCCTCTAACAAGGTCACACTTAATATTTTGTTTGTAACCTTTAACAGGGTTGGCTCCTAATAGGGCTCACTTCAGAAGAGTGAAAATTTGGGGTACCGGTCCTAGTGGTTTTTCCCTTAACAGGGTTTCCACATTAAAATCCTTGTGTTATGTGT
>MU226773.1:684144-698892 GCA_018584345.1 Thuja plicata | reverse complement strand
AAAATCCTCTAACAAGGTCACACTTAACAGTGTGTTTGTAACCTTTAACAGGGTTGGCTCCTAACAGGGCTCACTTCAGAAGAGTGAAAATTTGGGGTACCAGTCCCAGTGGTTTTTCCCTTAACAACGTTTCCACGTTAAAATCCTTGTGTTATGTGTGTATGGTTAATTACTTTAGTTTTTTACATTCTACATATGCATTAATGGATTGACTGGTATACTCTGCATATTTACTGAGTATTGGTAAATACAGTTTACTACTTATCGGTTATCAAGGAGAAATAGGACAAACAAGGTAAACCGACATACAGTTATTTGTTTCAAATATTTCAAAGGCATGCATCTTGTTGGGACTTAATAATTAGATAAGTATTAATTGGTGGATTAAAGTTTAAATTAGATAAAAGTTTGAGCCCATTGATTCACCCCCCCTCTCAGTTATTACTAACAGAAGTGACTTGAGTTTGAAGATGAGTTGAGTTAAAAGATTATAGTCGCTAAGTCTCATGATAAACCTAGTGTAGACACCCTAAAATGGACAGGCTTGCAACTTTACATTAAAAACACTAATTTTCATCTATTAATTAATGGTTTTTTAATGATTAATTAATCACTTATTTTCCTCTAAATTCATTCCCCAAATCATCTAATCAAATTCCCAAAATTAATTAAATGATTAATTTTATTTAATTAATTAGCTTTAATTGATTAATTAACATTAATTAATTAATTAAACTCAATTTTCTATAGTTTAAATTTAAATATTTAAACTTACTAATTAAATTCTTCCAATTAAATTAATTTAATTTCATCAAATAAAGCAATTCTTAATAAAAAAGAATTCAATTATCTCACATGTTGAAAACAATAATTAAATAAATGAATTAAATATTCATTTATCTTCAAAGAGATAACTCCAATCAGATCACATGGGTTACTCCACCCATCTCTCCAGTCCACATGGGTAACTTCACCCACCTCTTTAGTTCAAAAAGGTAACTCATAATTAGCTCTCCAGTTAACCAAGCTTTATCTCCTCTTTACCAAATGAAGAGGTGGAGTTTACTGATAGCTTCTCCAGTTCCTTTTAATCTCAACCATTCATCTCCCTATCTCTGGGATTGATCTCAACCATTGATATCATCACCAATTCCTATATATAATAAACCCTTCATAACCATTTGAAGGATCCAGGATATCAAGCTCTTGTGCACCATTACTCCGTCAGTTTGGTTCTAGCATTCAAGCCATCTTGCGATCACACACCCATTTCAATTAGCAACTTCTTGACACTTCTCAAGTCATAGACGCTGCCCCACCAATACTAAGCATCAATAACAGTGTTTCAGAAGGAGTAGAGAGAGGCAATAGAAGCTTCAAGCATCGTGGGGTTTGCATTTATTTGTTTTCCTTTCTCCTGCTTGTACATTTTATTGATTACGTTTTATTTTTATTCATTTTAGTGGTATTGTGTATTTGATTTGTATCAATTGTGAAACCTTTGCTACTGACCCTTGCCTTTGGAAAGCTTGGGAATCCATGGATCATGAGAAAGAGAGGCGTACATTTTGGTGAACCTGACGTGAATGAAACAACCCAAATATCTCTTGTAGATGAGGAAATATATTGATTAACCATGGCTGTACAGTCGTAAATTTAAAAATCTGACTTTTCTTCGACATTTGTATTATTTCGCAGTTGCTAGTATTTTACTGCAATCGATGAAACTATGCCGCAATCGACTGGTTTAATACCGCAATTGATTGCATGCTTTCACAGTATTATTCTATCTTTTTCTGTATTCTTTCTTCGGGTACTTTGCCGCAATCCTCTGATCCGTGCCGCAATTGAAATAATTTTTCTGCAGTTGCCTGATCTGTGCTGCAATCGACAACATTTCACCACAGTTGCCAGTGCTTTACCATTATCAAATTTTTTTTTCCGCACTTGCTCGTACTTTGCCATAATCGTAGGAAAAAAATTGCATATCAGATCCAAATCTTCTGGCCATCTGTTTCTAAACTGACATTTTTGGTTTTTATGTGCAGGATTGGACCAAATCATCCAGGATAGAGAAGGGTAAGTTTTGGTAAGCATCATTCATTATTTTAAAGTTTCATATAATCTCATTTTTTTTGCAAATAATATTTTTTGGTACTAACCTGTTTAAACAAAGTAGACTAAAAGGAATTCATTTGTCAATTTGGGTTTAAAAAGAACAGTGCTTGAAAAAATATCACATCTCATATTTTGGATTTGGGCTTAAAATTGACGTGAAGATTAAAACTTAACAAAGGCAAAAAAATTCTCTCAATTTGGTGCATTAAAATTGAACAAGCAATCAAAACCTACTTTTGGGCTTAAATTTGAACATTGGTGCTTGTATGGTGGTGTAGCTTAGTTCACACTTTAAACTGTGGAGCTTAGTCGATTTACCCTGTGTCTTGAGTTTTGGGTGCACTTGCACAAACAGTTAGATTAGAAACCTTTACATTTTTTTAGAAAGGCCGACCTTAAACCAGTAATCCTTCTGATCGGTATATAAATAAGGTGTGAACCAACATTCTATCTTATCTAGCCAAGCTCGGGTGAGGTGTGTTGATAATAGTCTAGATCGGGTGAATATCCCTAAGGAGCCAGCGCAGTCAACTAGGCTCTTAAGTGAGTCACACACGTACAAAATTATTGGAGAGATGCCACTGACCTTTACTACAACCTTGATTAATTAGAGGCCACAAATTTTACCTCTGAATAGGTACCTTATTAGTGCAAGGGGTTGTAGAATTTCGGCCCAAGATTTCCAACATATGTGTCCTACGGTATTTGTGTAGTGAAAGAGATCTTCACTCCACGACAACAATACCTGGAAACGGAAAAAACACAGGCACCTATGTCATGGAACTTTGTGTCTTAGTAGCATGACAATTGTTGTGTGAGCTAACAGACATTCAAGCATTGGGCCTATAACATTGTATTCTGAAGCCATTGACCTAGATTAATCTGACTGTTCATTGTTGAGACCTCATGATAACCTTGCAACTTGAAAAAGTTGTAGAACATACACAATTTCAGTCTTCATTTTTCAAAAAATAGTATCTATTGTGCTTGTTCCTTTGATCTATTTCTTAAAATACAAAACAAAACATCCAAACTGTCAAAATGAGTCAAACGTGTTAAAGTCTAGGGTTGTCAACGTCAACTGTCTTGCAAATCAGACTGTCCTCTAGTCTTTTTTAGACTGTTCCTCCATTACCACAATTGCCTGCATTGTGGCACAATTGAAGGAAGTTTTCCATAGTTGATTCATTTATTGCCACAATCATTGTGTTTATTACTGCAATCGGTGATAAACTACCACAATCGACCACTTATTTACCGCAATCAGTGAAATTGTACCACAATTGACCAGATATACCATATTCCTATTTTGACCTAAAACCTTGAAAGAATTCTTCATTTGGTGTCTAAAACTAGTGTTTATCCCAGGAAAATGCGAAGAACATTGTGTGAATCTCTGAACATTAAAGATTACCCTTTCTCTATAAAGCACGATTATTGTTAAAAGCATTGTTAGTTCAAAAGTTCAGACTCAAAATAACTTGATCTCATCATATCAAACATCATCATCTTTATCAAAGTGACTTTTTCCAAGACAAAGGTCAGAAAATATTATCTTTTTATCATCACCACTTTGAGGTCAAGTTATATCAAAATCTATCCTTAGAATTACCCTTGTCCACAACATAACTCAGACTTCCTCATAAAGGATCTTCTTCCTTGTTTGCTTTACATCACTTGTTTTAGTTACAAAACCTGGACCGCACTATGTCGCAAACACCTCATGGAGGACCTTACACAAGGTCTAAGGCTAGAACTCAACCTAATGAGTCATATATCAACTGCTTCCCTGCTTGGGAAACAGAGCAAGAGAACAATCCCTTCATGAACACCAGTTCTTCTCTATTCATTGAACAGCCCTGTGGGGCAGCCTTTTTCAAAGATATCACAGAAGAAATTGAAGATGTGGAACAAGATGCTTACTCCACCAAAGTAGTTGACATTGTTGTAGAGAGGAACCCTGAATGTTACTTGGCCATGCTAATAAAGAAGGGAGTCAAACTCCCCGCTGAATTTAGTGTATCGACTATATGGCCCAAAAACCCTCTCATAGGTCAAAACATTACTCAAACTCCTCACATAGTACCTGTTGTGTCTCAAATATTTCCACCATTGGTTTTACCCACATTGACAAAGACTGTATCCAATCAAACCAATGACCCGACCCAGGCCAGCACATCTTCTACTCAAAGCATGATAGGCTCGCAACTAAGTGCACCTATGGTCACTAGTATGCCTCCACTTTTGGTCTCATGGCCAGGACAATCAAGCTCTCATGCTATGCCTTCCATCCCACCAAACACCAATTGTTTTGAAACTATGCTGCTGCTACAGTCAATTCACACTAGCCTTGGGATCAACACCTCATACCCATAGGGATCCATCTCTGCAGGAACGACTTACAGTCAAGGCCCACCCAAGGCTACACATTTTCCCATTCTGACACTAATCCAACCTCCACCATAGCAACCCCAACTTCATTTTCCTCAAATCCAATCCTTGCAATAACAACCCCAGCTTTAGTTGCCTCAGTTCCAACCCCCACAATAGAAACCCTAGCTTCAGTTGCCTCAAATCCAACCCCCGCAACAACAACCCCAGCTTCAGTTACCTCAAATCCAACCCCTACAACAGCAACCCAAGCTTTAGTTGCCTCAAATTCAACCTCAGTGACAACAACCCCAGTTTCAAACCCAACCTCAGCAACAACAATACCAACCCCAGCAGTATCAACCCCAATTTCAATCACAACAGAAAACACATCAAAACTCACCATGGGCTACTCATGTCCCTCCATTTACAAATCACTCGGTGGGGAATCAATACCAAGTCCCTAGGATGAAATCCTATGTTCCTAATCAAGGGACACATAGGCATAGCCTTATACCCACCACAACACAAAGGAATGTCCACACGCACCAGCCTCAATATCAAATGAACATGTTAATGCAATAAATGCAAACCCTTCAAACCCAAATGATGGATATGCAAAATTAGGGGCAAACTAAATCCTATACCGTAGAGGATTTATACCCATACCCCTTTGACCATTCTCTTCACATGTCTCCGTTCCCAAACCACTTCTTGGTACTAAAATTTGACAAATATAGGGGCAGTACCAACCCTATTGAACATATCTGATAGTTTTTTTCTAGTTGCGTCGAAGTCGCTCATGATGAGACATATCTATTGTGATTTTTCCCACAAAGCTTGGCCAGACCAGCAATGGAATGGTTCTCACATCTACCTCATGGCATTTAGTCTTTGGGAGAATTGGCTAAAAAGTTCATAGCTCACTTCCATCATAACATTGAGCGCAAGGTCAGCATCAAGGACCTTTGCGACATTAAACAGAAGGATGGAGAGTCTTTTGTGAAATTCCTATAGACATGGAGGAATACAGAAAACTGCATAACATATGATGTGCCCGAACAAGACTTAATAGTCATGTTTGTTGACAATCTAATTCTAGACATGTCATTCACAACAAAGTTACAATTAGCTCCAAACTTCACACAACTCATCGAAAGAGGAGTTCATTGTGAGTAGAGCTTAGTCAAATGAGGAATCCTTGCAGATCCCACACAAATGAATATGAATAAGAATGCAACAGAAAAAGCTAAGTGGTGGAACAAAAAAAAAAATGTCACTAGCGATGGTGTCATTGATTTAAAGACAGTCAACTACGCACAACCTAAGGTGTCACTGCAAGGCGCACCTATGGAAAACCAAAAACCCACAAGGCCCACTCAACAAGCATAAAACCAAAAGCAACCTCCCCTTGTACAAGCAACCACTGTGTCAAATCGTCAACAATAGAATCAACGCAAACCATGGTTTCAATTCCAGCAACGAGATTTCACACCACTAGGAGAGCTGATAGAATCAGCTTTATGCAAGTTGATACAATCAAACACTATCACTCTCCCAAAAATCAAAGACTTTGAACAAGATGAAAACAAAATGAGGTGGTATAATGACAAGGATTTTTGTGAGTTTCATCGGGTCAAAGAGCACAAAATATCTAACTGTTACTGATTGAAACACGCTATCCAAGATCTGATTGACATAGGGGTCATCGATGTGATGAATACTCAAACCAAAGGCACAAATGATCAAACTATATTCAATGATACCTTTCATGATCACAATAAGGAAAAAGCCTCCGGGTCTGGTGGACAAAAAAAAAAAGTTAACTATACATTTGCCAACAGTGATAATGTTATCAATTGCCTCAATCCTTCAGTTAGTCATGTGGCTACAATCACTATCAAAGACCAAGGTAACAATTGTGCTATAACAACACATCATGCTAGAGTCATCTTGCAAGGATTACCATCCTCACCTACTGTCTCTGCCAATCCGAAAGCAAACTCAGATCCACAAACAAGCATAGTGGACCAGCTAAAGCACACACCTACCTAGATCTCCATGTTTGACCTATTGCGCATATCTCCGCAACATAAACTGGCACTTGACCAAGCCCTTTAGAATGCAGTTGTCCCAAGGGACATAACACCTGAGAGCTTCCAAATGATGGTCAACCATATAGAAGCTAACAAACATGCCACATTCACAGACCATGATGTGCCGCCACATAAACCCCTGCATAATGATCCTCTGCACTTACTTGTCCAGGTCCAAAAAAGCACTATCCATAGGGTCCTTGTTGATGGTGGAGCTAGGTTAAACATCTGTACTCTAAAGTTAATCAAGTAATTGGGCTTTTCAAAATCAAGCATTGATGTCACAAGGAGGATAAATATCAGAGCTTATGATGAAGAGGAAATTTTCTCTAAGGGTATTATCATTCTACCTGTTCGCATTGGTCCTGTGGTAAAAAACACACCCTTCCAAATCTTAGACCTTGAGCTGGGATACACCATGTTACTAGGGAGACCTTGGATACATGAAATGCAAGCTGTACTTTGACATACCATCAATGCATCAAGTTCCCACACTAGGGAGAGGAAATCATCATAGAGGGAGATCCCAATCCCTTCCAATATTGTAATGCGGTCCAAATCAACATTGATAACCAGGCACCATCAAAACAAGATGCCAGCATCCCATCCTCTTCAGATTTGAATCCCAAGGATGTCACACGAGCAGCACGAAAGATAGTCATTAAACAAGATGCAACCATCTCATCCTCTTCAGATTCAAATCTTAAATATATCACACAGAAAGTAGGTAAGTTATCCATCATGGATAAGGGCTATGGTGAATACAGATATGAAGAAGCTTTTACCATCACGCACATGCCTCAAAGCCCAAGAACTCATGGCATGCCACAACCTGTTATTGCAATAGAAACTCTACAGCATGTTCTATTCAGATGTCCACCCACAACCTTTGTTTGATGGGGAGACATAGCAGAAGAAAATCCTTTTGAACAAGACATCAATACTTGGTTATACCAAGATTCCCCTGAAACAATCCGACCACCATTACCCTTGTCGAACTATGCTAATGGTTACACAATGATATAAATATTTGGGTATGATGGTACAACCGGGATGGGGGCAAGACAAAAAGGCATATATGAATTGCCTCTCCCACCAACCCAAAGAAACACAAGAGGTTTGGGATATGGACAACAAAGCACTAGTCTTGTGATCCAAGACATTCAAGTCAATCAAGAGAAAATAGTGGAGATGCACCAGGGGCACAACACAGAGCATGTCCTAACAAGCAACATCTTAGTGCAGTTGTTGCCCGCCAAAGAGGGAACCACACAATCCCAAATAAACCTACACATAGAAATCAATGATAACCAAGGATTTGAGACATCGGACGAACATTCTATTGAGATGGACTCCCATGAGTATGAGTGGAGATCCCTTCATGACTTTGAACCGTCAATCCCATATTTTTTCCCTCGTGCTGACATTATCATAAATATAGCAGACTTATTTGACCAACTGACCATTACCAAACAACCCTATATAGACAAACATGTCATTTATCAAACCTCAAGTGGTGTGTCGACATCACAGTCCAATTTTTTAGGAACCATATCAGCAGTCCCTTTGTGTCAACTAGAGCCAAACCGTCGTGAAAATGTCTGTCTTGTACACCCTGAGCTTATAGAGTAGGATCAACAAGGACCACCTGATCTAGATGTCTTCAAGAAGGATGAGGTGATAGCTCATTTCATGGGACTGAGGGAAGGTATTCCATTAGGAGATCACAAGGTAGGCTTCTCCATTAACCTAGATAGAGCAGCATATTTCAGGGAGGAAGCTCCTCTTTCCAGTCCACAAAGGAAAAAAGAACAAAAGATTAAAAAGCTAAAAGAAGATGTATCTTCTAGAGAAAACCTCACTGAGGAACTAGAAGATGGAAAGAAGGTACTAATCCCCTTAATAGAGGAGAAATCAACATTATTAGTAGAAGAAATAGAGGAAATCAATTTGGGGGATGACAAGAACCCAAAGAACATATACTTGGTGAAATCACTCACCCTTGAGAAGAGAGTATAGTTCATCAGTTTCTTCAAGGCAAGAATGATCAATTTTTCATGGTCCTACTTGGATATGCCAGGGTTAGATCCAGAGCTAGTACTACACCATCTCCTGTTGCTACCCAATGCCAAACCTGTCAAGCAAAAGCTGAGAAAGATGCATCCTCACGTTACATTGCTAGTCAAGGTAGAATTGAAAAAGCTCCTGGATGCTAAGTTCATCAGGCCTATACCATATGCGGACTGGATATCTAATTTGGAACTAGTTACAAAACATAGTGGTCAAATATGAATTTGCACAGACTTTAGGGATCTCAATGTAGCATGTCCTAATGATGATTTTCCTTTACCAAACATTGATATGATAGTAGACCTAATTTTCAGACATCAAATTCTATCACTCATGGATGAATTTTCAGGTTACAATCAAATAAGGATTGCGCCAGAGGACCAACACAAAACAAATTTCACATGTCCTTGGGGAACATATTGTTGGAATGTCATGCCGTTTGGTCTAAAGAATGCCGGAGTGACATATCAAAGGGCTATGACGACTATATTTCATGATCTCATCCACAAGAAAATGGAAGACTATGTGGATGACATACGAGCCAAATCAATACTTTGAAAGGATCATCCTTAGGTTTTGGGACTCATCTTTGACAGAATGCAGGAATTCAAAGTCTGTTTAAACCCAAAAAAGTGTGCATTCGGTGTCACAGTTGGAAAATTAACGGGGTTCATAGTAACACATAGAGGAATCAAAGTGGATCCAGCAAAGGTCAAAGAAATATTGGACATGCCTCCACCATTGAACCTGAGACAACTAAGAGGGTTACAAGGAAGGCTCCAATCATTCAGACACTTCATCACTCAACTAGTAGACAAGTGCCACCCATTCCAACATCTATTGCATAAAGATATCAAATTTGTATGGATACAACAATGTAAATAGGCATTTCATATATTCAAAGACTACCTTCTTAAGTCTCCTATATTGGTACCACCAGTACAAGGTAGACCATTGCTTCTGTATATCTCAGTGACAGAATCAACGTTAGGTGTACTCTTGGCACAACATGATGACGCAAGAAAAGAGAGTGTCGTCTACTATCTAAGTAGGACTTTGGTTGGCTATGACCTAAACTATACGCCAATTGAGAAGTCATGCCTGGCAGTTGTTTTCACTTCCCAGAAGCTAAGACACTATATGTTGAGTCACCAAATAAAATTGGTCGCACATATTGATCCTCTCAAGTAACTCCTAAGCAAAGCAATGCTCACTGGACGACTGGCAAAGTGGGTAATGATCTTAAGTGAGTTTGACATTGAGTACGTAGAAAAAAAGGCCATCAAAGGAAAAGTGATGACAGATCAACTAGCAGAGGCACCAATTCAAGACCACTAGCCTATTATCTCTCACTTTGCTGATGAATCTATCATGACACTACAACTAGCGATTGAGGTATGGAAACTTTATTTTGATGGATCATGTATGAACCATGGTGCAGGGGCAAGGATAGTTCTTATCACTCCAGATCATTATACAATTCCAAAGTCTTTTAGACTTAACTTCTAATGCACCGACAACATAGCAGAATATGAAGCACTGGTCATCAGTCTAAAGATAGCAATTCAATGGAGAGTCAAGAACCTTAGAGTCTTTGGGGATTCACAGTTGGTCATCATTCAAGTCAACAATGATTATATGATAAAAGATGAGAAAATCATACCATACAGAGCAAAGATGGAACAAATACACACCAAGTTCTATTACATTCTCTTCGAGCAAGTCCCATGAGCACAAAACAAAGCTACAGATGCAATGGCTACCATAGCATCACTGATTGATATGCCAGGTAATGAAACAAAATTCTAGTTTCTAGTGGAGAAACTCTTGGTACCATCACATCAGGCATCTATAATAGAATTAGCGTGTGTCCTTGTTGGTCCTGAATCCCCATGGTACCAAGATGTCTATAACTATCTCCAAAACAATGTCTTACCTCCAAACTTGTCTAGGAACCAAAGAAAATCCCTCATCCGCCAAGCCTCTAGGTATACCATCCTCTCAAATACTCTATATAGATGAAGTCTAGATAGAACGTTACCATGATGTCTCACTTCCATGGAATCCCAGAAAGCTTTGTACGAGGTACATGAAGGAATTTGTGGAACCCATGGAGGAGGCAACAACTTAGCTAAGAAGATCATGCGCATGGGATAATATTGGCCCAAAATAGAGATAGATACACAAAAGCATGTTCAAAGGTGTAGACAGTGTCAAGTTCATGGAGAACTCATCCATGCACCAGCCCAGGAACTAAATCCCATCACATCACCATTACCATTTTCAATGTTGGGATTTGACCTAGTGGGTAAAATTACACCTTCTTCAACAAACAAACACAAGTACATCATAGCAGCAACAAAGTTACTTCACCAAGTGGGTGGAAGAAATTCCCCTCACTTACATCAGTGGAAAGCAAATAGCAATGTTCATACTTAACCACATAATCTATCGATACAGGATCCCCCAAATAATCCTGACAGATCATGGTACACCTTTCCAGAAAAAGGATGTCAAAGACCTATGTGAAAAGTTCCACATCAAACAAGGGTTCTCCTCATTTTACTACCCTCAAGGGAATGGCCAAGCTAAAGCTACAAACAAGACAATCTTGAAAATCCTGAAGAAAACAGTGAACGAATCAGGGAGAGACTGGCATTTACAGCTTAGTCCCGGACTATGGACATACAAAACTAGTGTGAGAACACCTACAGGAGCCACTCCTTTCTCCCTAGTCTATGGATCAGAGGTGGTATTACCCCTCAAAGTGGAAATCCCATCCCTAAGGATATCATTGAAGAACCTAGTTTCAGATGAAGACTATAGCGTAGCAAGGCTCAGTGAACTAGAGTTACTAGATGAAAGAACACAACATGCTTTCAACCACTTACAAGGCTATCAGAATCACATCAGAGTGGGGCATTCATACTAGCAACACCCAAAGGAGTTCAGCTCCCTGGCTACATCAACAACATGCACCTAAATATTTTCTACCCTTAAAGGTCTCTATGGTTAAGGCATTTATCTACATATCCAGAAAATACCAAAAAAATCAAAAAATACAAAGGTTACCTTGGTGAAAACCTGGCAATCAGGCGCCTTGGCGACAACCAAAAAAAGAAAAACAACAAAAAAGTAAAGAGAAAAAAAAATCACTCTCTCAATGAAAACCTGGCAATCAGGTGCTATTGAGTAGGTACCTTGGTGAAAACCTGGCAAACATGCACCAAGTGTTCAAATCCAGCTTCACCATCAATGAACTCCAAAAGCTAGAACAAATCTCAAATGCAAGACTAACTGCCCAAGCTATGTCCAGAAGCACAATCCCCTTTGAGCACCAAGCACTTACCCATGGTTACATACTGGTCCACCAGACTAGGGGTGATTCTAAATGTCTTGAAAAATGCAAAAAATAGAAAACTCATTAAAAATCCTAAAAAGATAAAAAAATAAAGAGAAAATCAATCTTCATAAAAAACATTCAAAAAATCACAAAAATCCCGAAGCAATAAAACCAACTTGGTTATCAAGAGAGCAAGGGGAAAGCATGCCTAGTCAATCAAATGTCACAATCATGAGCTTTGTGAATCAACATTGGGCTCATCAGACACAACTTTATCAATCTATCAATTCAATCAGCAAGCAATAGGCGACCAAGCTAAACTATCAATTGTCACAATCATGATCTTTGCAAACAAGCATTGGGCACATCTGACACAGCTTGATCAGTTGCCAACACGATCAGATCCATCAAATTACTCCATACTATCACAATCAGGAGCTTTGCAAAAAAGCATGGGGCACATCTGACACAGCTTGATCGGCTGCCAACATGATCAAAGAAATCAAGCCAATCAAGCCTATTCAAAGAGTTTAAGCCAATCAAGAGAATCCAACTGCATCGAGGAACCATACAAAAATGTTGACTAGGTTAGTCAAGTCGATCAGATGTCAGTCTATATTTCATGGTTAAGTTCTTATGCTACTTCAGGATCCACCATGTGAGGAGAGTAGCTATGATAGATCATGATTTATTTTCTTTGATTGTTGTCTGTTGAATGTTCAGTTTGATTCTAGGGCCATGATGATTTAGGATAAATGCGGTAGGTGTTGTTACTTATCTGGCCGCCGCATAGTTCCATGATCTAAGCTTAACCCTGGGAAAGAATTAGACATTTCTTCTCTTTTATTTTGCTTGTTTGGTTTATAGAATCAAGAGCTCACAACATTATTCAGATGGACTCTGAGTGCTTGGGAGTCCTATCTTGGTTTCTATAGTCTTTTCCTTTATGTTTCAAACAAGAGCTCACGATGCTATCCAGATGGACTCTAGGGGCGTAGGAGTTCTATCTTATTTGCTTGGCTTTCCCTTTTGGAAATCAAGAGCTCAATGTGTTATCCAGATGGACTTTGGATGCATAGGAATTCTATCTTGGTTTTCTTGTTTTAGATTAATTGAGAGGATAAGTGGTATCTAGATGGTCAATATCTTGGTGCTTTTGGTTCTCTTTCTTTTCAAGCAGGGAACATAGTTGAACCCAGATGGTCAATATTTGGGTGCACTATGGGTCTCTTTCTATTCAATCTCTCTAATCCTTCCGCTATCAAGAGGTCATGGCGGTATCTAGGTGGTATGTGATCTGGATCATTCGACGCTCTTTTGGAATTTTAGAAAACACAAAAAAGATGCAATGATGACAAAAATTGGAAACAGGGGCAGCGAATTGGGACATTCATCCTTTCTATTAGATCATATCTATCCAAACAATGCAAAAAAAAGAACATCCTTTCTATCTTTCCATTATATTAGATCAATCTCAGAGCACATCTATCAAAACTAACTTCTTTCTAACTAACAAATGCATTACTCAGATATTTGCACATAATAGATTGCATTCATGCCATTTAAAGTACATCAGAAAAGAAAAAAACATGGTAGTTGCATACATGATAAATCATAAAAACACATGCATCCATAAGCATCTCATATAAACATGCATTTCATATCTACCATCCTGAATGAACATGTCAGTATCATAGGAAAAGTAAATCATCCATGTATGAGCCTGCATAATAGAAACATATTGCATATACATCTCATCATATAAACCACCAAATCATGTAGAATCATACATATAGAAAAGTAAACCATTACACATCATATCAAAAACACTAGTTGCATCTCATATAAATCAAAATATCTGAGTATAATGAAGGCTCGCAAGTCTGATCAAAGAAGGTAATCAACATGTATATCAATAAAATATCAGTGTGTCGGGATACAAAAATGGTACTCAGAGTATATACAATGTAATCACTACAAAAATGGTACATGATACATATGTCAACATGAGATACCCCTACGCTCGCTAGGAGGTGGACGAGGGGTTGGCATGTCATAATTTGTCCTATAAGAGGAACCAGGAGCTCTAACACCACTACTCTAATAATGCTGGGGCCTACTGGATCTCTGCGAAGCTGTGTAGCTAGGCACCCTCTGCACTGCAGGAATGATGCCCACATAATGGCATCTCCAATAATCAATCTCTCTCTGGGAATCTCGCCCAGATCTGTAATACCTGTCCAGAACCTCACGGTGTGAGACATCCTATATGCTGTCTATGAATGAGAAAATCTCGGCTTGAGCCTGTCGCTCTCGGGACTCAACTGCTGTAACCCGAGCCTCTAAGGTAGTAGCACGTGCATTAGATAAGGAAAGTCAGACCTGAACGTCCTGAACCTACTGAGAAAGGCACTCCACCTCTAATGGATCATCATCCATACCACCCATAGCAATGTCCATGTCTCCCTCCTCAGCACTTTCCCCCAGTCCCTCATCTCCTCTCTGCCTGAGAACCCAAAAATCATCAGCACTCTCTGAACTCTCCCTTGTGCTGCTACCAGTGTTGCCACTATCCCCAAATGAACATGTCTCCACACTCTGCTCATCTAGAGCCTCCACATCTATATTAGCAATCTCCACATCAACGTCCTCAATAATCACTCTATCCTCCTCTTTAGGATCCAAAACTATAGTTCTCCACCTGCGCACTCTCCAAATCAACTGAGGTGCCTCCTCCTTTATAGCCTCCTC